>JAVXUL010135152.1:0-15363 GCA_035590515.1 Trichilia minutiflora
TTATGAGCTTTTTATGAACGATAAACAGATTTGTAATAAATATTTGACTTTTATTTTGGGATGGATAGATCCCCACAAATTTTATGTGATGAATGTTTTTATTTATTCACGCGCATAGATATATTTGAAGTGTTTATAGCTTTATTTTATCTACTTGCAGTTTGGATATTAGGCTAAATTTTAGTTGGAAGTGTTTTGAAAACAAATTTTTATGAATATCTTACAGGCCTACAGGTTGTATTCTGAGGAATTAAATATATCCTAAAGGCCTATAATAGTTATCACAAATGATACCCACATATTAGAGTGTGACACCTATAATCAAAATATAAAACTTATAAAAATTCTTATCATCTCTCACTTTTTCTCACATTTGAGAATATATTTGAACCTAATTTTTTTTTTACTTTTTCTTATTGTATCATTCTCAATTGATGGTGGCATCACCTAATCGACAGCATCATAACCCAAAGAACTCAAGTGGACTTTACAAAGTTGTCAAACATGTGAGTTTTTTTCTTTCATTTTAACTTTAATTTGTTTATGTAAAATTTAGAAATTCAACAAAATGAACATGCATATGTTAGTTTATTTGGTGTATTATGGATTGAATGTAAAAAATAATAATATTAATTATGAATGGGTGTTTTTTTGACTCCAAAACCTTTGTTGAAAAATTCTTGACATTCCAAAATAAAAAATAAAACTGATTTCGAAAGTAGGAATAAATTATTTTTGAAAATAGAAATGATACAGATTTTAAAAGTTATATTAAACTTATATCAAAAATAGTATTTAACTGATTTTAAAAACACTTATGATATTGATTTTGAAAGTAAAAATTAAATTAATTTCAAAAATAAAAAATGAATTAATTTTGAAAGTAAATATTATACTGATTTTAAAACAGAAATTTAATTAATTTCGAGAGTAAAAGTTAAATTAATTTTAAAAATAATATTTAATTGATTTCAAAAGTATATATTATTTTGAAAGTTAAAATTAAATTAATTTTTAAAATATTATTTAATTGATTTTGAAAGTAAAATTTTAATTAATTTTAAAAGTTGTGTTATTTAAATGTATGTCTATAATATGCTAAAATATAATTATATTATATTTTTTACTTTTACAATATTAAATTTGAAACTGATAATTTTTCCACAAGATTTTTTTATTATTTTTGCTATTTTGAATTGCTTTTCTGGATGTTCTACAATGCTATTTTTGGACTAATATTTTTATTTTTTTCATTTTGCTTTTTGTATATATACTGTTGAAGCTATTTTTTCTTGTATCAATTTACTGCTGCAAATTATCAATCTTTTTGCAGGTTTAGCTATTTAGGGCTAGTCACATGCCGTAACCATAAAAACTACGTGCAAGGATGAAAGGTCCCAAAATTGGTACGCCCACGCCGATCAACAAAAAATCAAATTCAGGAAAATATAAAAGCATGTATAGTTTTATAGTATATTATATATCCTACAATATAAAATTTACTTAGTTTTATGATACATATATGCATGATGGTTAGGTGATATGAAAGGAGAATAACGTATGTATATTTATTTTGATATTTAAGATTTTTAAAGTATATGATTTGATCGTTAAGAATATATTAAATAGTTATTTTTATATTTATTTTATGTTAGATTTTAAGAGATATATTTTTTATAAAATTATGGATAATCAAAAATTTTTAACTAACTTTTATATTATAATATTAAGTGATCTTTAAACATGTTAAATGATTATAATTATTGTTGATAGATATTTTTTCATATATACAAAAAAAACAAAAAATTTGATACATAATATATTTTTTTTGATGAGTGTTATATAAACATGCACATAAAAATGTTAAAGGGTCGAATGTCTTAATTAATTTTAAAGTCAATTATCTTTTTTAGGGGTAGGCATTTTCAAATCGATCTAATTTAAATTGTTAAAATTAACGGTTTGACTCAGTTTAAAAAATTTGTAGATCGACTTATGAATTGATAATTTTCAAATCCCTGTTCGCAATTTAAATTGTAGATTGAATCAATTTCAAATGACGAAATCGCAAATTAAACTATTTAATATTATCATATAAAATTATTATTATTATTATTTATTTATTTATTATCTCAAATTATATATAATTTATTTTTATATTTTTTATATAATAATAGTTAATAAAAAAAAATTATTTATAGATAGGTTAAAGAAATTATTCATAAAATTTATTTTTAAATATTAATAAGAAATTATAAAATTAATAATAATTAATTATTATATCTTTAATTTTATATTATAATCTAAATCGTGAATTCAAAATGTTTTAAATTATATTTTATGATTTGATTTATAATATGTTAATGGATTGGATTGAATTAATTTTTTTAAATAATAATATATAATTTAATTTAAAATTTTATCGTCAATTGATTCATATGTCCACCTAATCCTTTCAACTTTAGAGTATTTTTTTAATTAATTAACAATATCAAATAAAACGTTGAATCAATTTTATAATATATAACATTTGTATTAATGAAATTCATATGTACGCATGAATAATTTTGCTTGTGTTTCTTGTATTGTTCATTAATGCATCGTACATCGATTACGTGGGAAGTGGCCCACAACATGAAGTATGCTTGTACGGTTGTACCGTCCTTCATCATATCATATTTGTTTTTGCACCGGCAACCCGATTAAAATTAAAATTTTGAATCGAGATATGTGTGAATGCTGACCTTATTATCGGAAAAATAAGAAAAATGGTAGTATTGGGGATTGAAGAAAATAACGGAGATATATTATGAAATAAACATCTCGTTGAATTTTCTTTCATATCATATATCTCTCAAGTTTAAAATTAACGATAAATAAATCTGTGGTTTTAAAAATATTTCTTACCTTTTTTTTTTTTTGATAACTATTTCTTTTAATTTTAAAATTGGCGACAAATATTTTTTATCTTTTAAAAATATCCTCTTAAGTTTATTAACTAAATTTTATGTATTTTTAATTTATAAATTTTTATATTGTTTAAATTATAAATTTTACAATTAAATTTTATGTATTTTTTAATACTTCCCTGTTGTTTCAAAAATAACCCCTTAATTTTATTAATTAAATTTTATATATTTTTTATTTATAAATTTTTATGTTCTTTAAGTTATAAATTTTATGTATTTTAATGTATGAATTTTAATTTATTAATTAAATTTCCTATATTTATGTATTTTTTAATTAAAAAATATTTGTTATTAATTTTAAAATTAAAAAATATCTATTATAAAAAAATATAAGAGATATTTTTAAAATTATAAAAAATATTTATCAGTAGAATATGATAGAAAATTGAGATGGTATTTTTAATTTTTAAAAAGTATTTATCAATCCCAAAAATAATTATTTTTACAACTGAAGCAACCGGTAAACTGGGGGTTCTCTACTCTGTCTCCAATCTCTCTTGGGACTTAATTAGATGGTCAACGTTATCCATGTGGCAACGTGGCATTCGGGCCCACCGCCGATAGAAAACGAAAACTGTAAATAAGCTGAGGTGGAGATGCAGGTCCACATTGGTAAATATCCGAGGTTTCAGCCAAAGAGGCAAAGATGGCGAGGAACGTGATGTACCGACACACTTGCCACGTGTGAGTAGTAAAGTCTCGTCGGAAGAGAAAGGGAGACGGACAGGCAGGCAGTTAGTAGCGGCTAGGGAGGTGGTTAAGTGGTGAGGTTATTTAAACCTAACCCTGGTTAACGATTTCACTGAGCCGAGTTTAACGGAGCTTGGCACCATCAGGTTAGTATCCAACGTGCATTTGGCTATATAAAGACGCCTTCCTCATGGCTTTTCCTTTTATTCAATTTCATTCCATTTTTCACTCTCCCGAAATAATAGTCACTGTGACATTGAAAGTTGAAACAGAGAGAGAAAGAGAGAGAGAGATAAAGAAAGCTCCCAAGCATCAACAATGGCAGTTTCTTATCAAAGACGGTTCTCTGTATCTGCATTGATGATTCTGTGCCTGTTTGTTATCGTCAAAGGTTCAACAGAGAAGCAAGAGCAAGAATCCAGGTGTGCTTGAACGAACTCTCATTCTTCAAACTCTACGATCAGATAGTTTTGATCCTTACTGTTTGTTTGCATTCGTTGTTTTCGTGTATCAGGTTTGTGAAAACAGAGCAGCTGCAGAGCTTGAACAACTCTTCAATGACAGACAGGTTAGTCTTAACGGCTACAACCTTTGAGGTTTAGATCCTCTACTGTACTTTCTGACGAATGTTAATTCTCCACGTATTAACGGCCGTAAGATAACCAATCTGAGTGGGGCTCGTTTTAACTGTTTGGACAGTCTAAGCCGTACTATCTGATCGGATGCATCTTGAAAAATCTGGATCGTTATTTCCGTTACGTTAGTTTTTCAACCCGCGAGAAAAATAGCTGACCATGACCTCTATTCGAATTCCGTAATCTTTCGCTGTACGAAAACACCCTTGTCATGCTTTGTTGTTGCTGGTCAATTTAAGAGAGTGTTAGATGTAAATTGGAAAATATAAGGAGGTTAGATTAGTCATTTGATAGATTACAAAAATCGAAACCTCTGCATTTTGGCGGATGGTGACCGTCAATGACACTCCAAAAGTCATCCAATAAAATGGAGAGAAGCAAAATGCTTAAACGACGTCGTGTGCTAGAGTGTCCTGTTATTTTTTTATTTTTTAATATTTGCATCGTTCCTAAACTTTCGGGATGGACGATGATGCATGGACTCATGAGCACGCAGTTGATAATCCAGAGGAAATTGCTTCCGTAGTTGACATGTGGGGTCTTCCTATTAATTCATTTCTTTTTTTCATTTTCTTTAAATAATATTAAATAAATAGTCTCTTCCATGAAGCTTTCGTGTCCGTACATCTGAACTTAATAAGCGTAGTTTTGGTTTCGACACGTCTCTTTCTTTACCTCTTCCCCAATCTCATGTACTGTGACCGCAAGTTGTATCAGTCAAACTGCTTTTACCAAAAGAATTTTCAGTCCAAATGGTCTCATTATCCTATTGAAATTGAACCACTGTCCAATTGATTATTGAAAGGGAATGAGTTCAGAGTTCTTGTAATTTTATAGTTGCCAATGCCAGCCTACCCACATGCCCATCTCCTGAGATCCGCACATGACGCTTTTATTATAATTTCTCGTCCTGTTGTTTATTTGCGTATCCAAGGATCAAATATAGCTTTTCATGCCTTATAGCTAATGGTTTGCTAACTTATTATCTGTTATTATAATCACTTGTTCGATTGCTTTTATGTTTAACCATTGTTTAGAATTTTAAATTTTAATAGTTTATGCTCCTTATCTTATTTGACGTCCACTCGTGTTTTACATATACGCCCAATATTTGTTTTCATTTCTGCTTTAATAGTTTGTAGGAGATCCTGCATGGGAATGAATCAATTTGTAGTAGTTAACTCAAATCTTTTTTCTTTCTTTATTGTGTTTTCATTTTTTTAATTAATCTTGGAATACTTTCCTTTTAACTGATCTAGTACTCAGCTGCTGATTTGCTGATTTGTTATGATTCCTTTATACTGCTTATGGAAAAAAAAAAAACAGAGAGGATGCCTCTCCTCTGCCCTGTTTTATTCACTCGATGATTCAATTAAAATCACAATAATTTAATGCGATGCTTTGTATCCTCGTCTCATTGGGTGGGGTAGTGTACTTAAATGATGCCCCTTTTCTCCAGCCTGTCAATAGGCAAAGAAGTTCAGAATTAGACTACAGAATCACAGATCTGGTTTCATATATTCAAGAAATATTTAGTCCAATTCTTTGGTGATCCCGGATCTAGATCTAATAATAGTTACTCTGTTACTGACATAACGAAGTTATTGAACGAATGTGACCAATATTTAATGTCCACCGATGAAACCTAGTACTACACAGGGATCAGTGTCCACTCGGTTAGCATTTATTTTTAACAGGGAAAATGGGTTCAATAATATCAACATTCCGTATGAACCGTATCTATCTCTCTGTATAGTCTAATATATCTCCTTCTTTAAGTCACATTGCCTGCCTGACAGGCGACAGCAACATGCTTAATTTGAACTCTCTTAAAAGTGATGAAGTTTGAGAATATTTTTTCAATTTATCAGGACGATTCGCAATAGTACTGAAAGGAGAAACTTGGGGTTTTTCTCGTGTGATACCGGCAACCCAATTGATGATTGTTGGCGCTGTGACCCTCACTGGCATTTGAACCGGAAGCACCTTGCTAACTGTGCCATTGGTTTTGGACGCAATGCTGTGGGCGGTCGCGATGGCAAGTATTACGTCGTTAGTGACCCTAGTGACGACGATCCGGTGAACCCTAAACTGGGCACACTCCGCCATGCTGTCATACAGGATAGACCTTTGTGGATTGTGTTCAAGCATGACATGGTAATAACACTCAAGCAAGAGCTCATAATGAATAGTTTTAAGACCATTGATGGTCGTGGAGTCAATGTGCACATTGCTAATGGAGCTTGCATTAATATCCAATACATCACAAATGTTATTATTCATGGCATAAATATCCATGATTGTAAGCCTACTGGCAATGCCATGGTTCGAAGCTCTCCGAGTCACTACGGATGGAGGACGATGGCTGATGGAGATGGCATCTCCATTTACGGATCAAGCCATATTTGGATTGATCACAACTCTTTATCTAATTGTGCTGATGGTCTTATTGATGCTATTATGGGATCAACTGCCATCACTATTTCAAACAACTACTTCACTCACCATAATGAGGTGATCTATCTACCTACCTTTTCCTCCATCAAATTTACGAATTAATCATCGAAGAAGACGACTAAGATTTTCTAATGCGATCATAATTATCAAACAGGTTATTCTATTGGGACACAGCGACTCCTACACAAGAGACAAGATGATGCAAGTGACCATAGCTTACAATCATTTTGGTGAAGGTCTTATACAGAGAATGCCAAGGTAAACAACAACCACGCATATATCTACTTCTTTAATGCTACCGTTTTTCATTTGTTCTAAGCAAATTATACAACAGTGAATCAAATTAACGATGCTTTACAATTGGCAGGTGCAGACATGGGTATTTTCACATTGTTAACAATGACTACACACATTGGGAAATGTATGCCATTGGTGGAAGCGCTGATCCCACCATCAACAGCCAGGGAAACAGATATCTTGCTCCTGTAAATCCGAGTGCTAAAGAGGTAACGAAGAGGGTGAAAACATCAAGTGGCATATGGAGGCACTGGAATTGGAGATCAGAGGGAGATCTGATGCTGAACGGAGCCTATTTCACTCAATCAGGAGCTGGTTCTGCAGCTAGTTATGCTAGGGACTCAAGCTTAGGGGCCAAATCTTCTTCCTTGGTTGGAGCTCTTACCTTTAATGCCGGCGCCCTTAGATGCCGCCGTGGTCGCCCATGTTGATTCTTCAATCCCATCAACAACAAAATAAACCATAAAAAGTTAAAAAAAAAGCAAAGAGAAGAGATGAAAAAATCCCCTTTTTTTTCTTCCCTCTCATAATCGTCATAGCATTATCCAGAGAGTTTGCTGCTGCCATTCTGTGTAGTATTTTAAATCCTAACCAATATTTGACAAGTATAAAAATTTTGTTTTTCAAAAGTTGTCAGATGTGAGGCCCAATATACGAGCACAGACTTTCACTTGTCATAATGCCATTGATGGATCGACGTCGGCATGCTTACTCGGCTGCTGTAGCACTGCCCACTTCTTTCTTCATTTTTGCTTTTGAAGTATGTATCTCCGTATCAATTGGCTGCTTTACCCATCTTATCCTTCAGTTTATGTATCTACCTTTTCTTTTATGTCTTGCGCTTCAATCTATTTGGACGGCGTTAGTATGATATAAACAAAGATTCTCTTATATATCTGGGCAAACATAACACCAACTGTTTTTGTCATTATGCCTTTGCAAGGTTAATTCTTCAATGTGTACTATGCTTGAAAAATTGGTGGTGTTTTCTAAGATGTGGGTATGAGAGCACGACTACGTTCGGGATCTTAACATGCTCAATAATTTAGAAAATACACAACAAAATGCAATATTGTGAATTACATAACAGACACTAAGAACTGATTTCCTAGAATAATTATAACCTTCTTTTGAAACATGGAACCATTCATTATGATTACCTATCTAATGAGAGAGACGATAGGATCATTAAAACACATATTTTTTTGAAGAAAATGTTATAAAAGAAAGCTTAGAATGGGGTACCAATTTCACTTCTTGTTTCAGTTGGGCTATATAAAGCTGATCTGTTTCGTGGTCTATTCTCCTCCAACTGCTTAACAACTTCATCCATGGTCGGTCGAATGCTAGCTACCGGAGCACAGCAGCCCATTGCAAGCTTTAATGCCTGAACTAACCCTTCTTCCATCGGACTTCTTATCTCCTTCAAGACTACCACATCAAAAACCTCCATTGCTGTTTCCTCCAATACTGCCACTTTCACCATGGAAGGCAAGTCGATAAACTCACTGTTTCTCCCACTTTTTCCTGGTTGCTTTCCTATCAGAATTTCCAACAGAAGTATACCGAATGCATAAACATCTGTTCTGGAATTGCATTTCTTCATCCTTTGAAGTTCTGGCGCTTTGTAACCATCAGCTTTTGCAAGTGCTACCATTTCATCAGCAACTGATGGGACCATTAGCTTATCAAGTCCAAACTCAGTGAGCCTGGCCACAAAAAAGTTGTCCACAAGCACATTCTTGGATCTTACATTCGCATGTGTGATGGGTGTCTCAAGACCAGTATGAAGGTATGCTAGTCCCCTGGCAATACCCAGTGCAATCTTGTGTCGCCCAGCCCAGTTCAGCACTGGTTTTCCAGCTCTAGTATCTGCATTCAAGCAGATCACAAAGGATATAAGAATGATTAACCGATTTTCCATTCCCACGGTTTGTAACATACCAAATTTATATATGCACTTGAAACGATTTCTGGACTGTTTAGGTGAAATAATTATGCAATTGGAGAAGATTATTTTTTTCAAATACGCTTAGGTTATATGTTAGAAGGAAAAACGGATTCCAATTTTCAGCTCCGATGAGTGAGTCAGCTTTGTTTATTATCAGTCTGCACCTAAAAAAGGGCCTTCATTATGAGCAAGTGGAGTTCCCTAAAAGATAAAAGAGCAAAACAATCAACCAATTTGCAAAGTGCACATCACAGGGAAGGACCTCCTATTGCTCCAGTAAAAATTGGTTGCAGCAAATTTATGAATGACTCTTCACATCTAAGAAGCAGGTCTGGTGGATTCAAAAATAAATTTTGCGAAAGGATGCCAAATTCACATAAAACTGATCAATATGCAGTATGTTAAGGCACAATTGAACTGCTTGATTTGGTGAAGGAATGGACAACAAAATGGGTTCAAAGTTAATTGTGTTACGGTTGAAGGTTGGCCATTGGTCAAGACTTGTGTTGGAACAAATATTGACACTAGTTAACACCGGCAAATACATCCAGGGTTCACTTATTGAACATACCTTGTTAACAAGACAATAAACAATCAATTGTATATCAATGTGAAACTACATTTAGTTAAGAACTAAAAGAAATGCTTGCTAAGCATTGCTCTGCAAGGTCAGCACTAGACTGACCTTTATAGAGCTTAAATTAACACGAAAACCTGGCAGTTCTCCAAGGTTCAACCCAAAAACTTAGGTGGGATGGTCCTATTTGGGACCATCCAATAACAACACACCATGTGTAATAAATTCTTCCTTTCATTACAATCATCAATAGCCATGCTTGGTAAATTTTAAAATGAATGCATACGTGTCTAGAAGTTATTAGATTAGCATACGGATGATGTCGCACGCCCGTCCAACTAAGACTTTCTCATGGTTCTGTACATCATGGCAAAGCCTACACTCCGTTTAAGGATAACTGTAGGTCGGTGGCTACCTGAAGATTGCCAGAAGAGATCGAAGTTACGCTAAAATGTGTCAGCTGATCGTACAACTCTAATTGGTTTTTCTCTAAAGAGAGTGTTTGGGCTACCAAATGAGGTAAATCGCAAGGGAACCTGTTCTCATATTACCAGAAGCCCCAATACAGGGCAATATTTGAGCGTCAATTTCAATTCTGTGCTTTGACTGCTAAAGGAGATTCAACTTTTACACAGGAATATGAAGCAATAAAGTACTCCTAAGTGGTCTGATAATAAGCATAAATCAAATTCAGAGGAAGTGCAACAAAATGTTCATACCGTGTAAAAGATCATGAAGGGTCCTGTTGGGAAGATAGTCATAAATGAGTAGCTTCTCCCCTCTCTTTCCCTGATAGAAAGCTCTCAAAGGAATCATATTCTCGTGCCGAACCCTTCCCAATTGCTTTATGACAGGCAAACATGAACTCCCATCTTTGCAACTACCTTCTCTCAACAGCCTCAAAGCTATGGTCACTCCATCCGCAATCTTCGCCTTATAAGAAGTCCCATAAGCAGTCTTCTCAATAACCTGTCCTGTTGCATTCAACACATCCTCTAATGTCAAATGCTCACCGCCTTGAAATATAATCAGCTTCCCTTCACCACCACCACCGCCGCTACCTCCATCAATACCATTTTCACCATCTTCTCCTTCCTCTAATTCTTCTTCACTATCTCTTCGATTTTTTTTCTTCTTATTTTGCACATAACCAATTAACAAAGAAGCCAAAACCACCACTCCAGTCATTAATCCAATCACAAGACCAGCAACTGCACCTGAACTCAAACTAGAATTTACATTACAACCTCTTAAAGGTAACCCACAAAGGCCAGGACTGTTTCCTTCAAAAACCTCGACGCCAAACTTTGGTTCACCAAAAACAGGCAGCATCCCAGTAAAATTATTGTGTGAAAGATTCAAGTTTTCAAGGTCCAACCGAGTTAAACTCTCTGGAATTGAACCTGAAAACATGTTGTTTGAAAGATCAAGCTCTTTAAGACCTTCAAACCTAGTAACAAACTCAGGGAAACTCCCTGAAAACTTGTTGCCTCCCAAATCAAGAAACTGCAAGTTCATGCAGCTAGAGTTAGGAAGTGCAGGTCCAGGGAGAGCCCCAGAGATTGAATTACCATGGAGCCTGAGAGAAACAAGCCTATCACATAAATTCCAAATTGATGGAGCAAAAACACCGCTAAAAAGATTGTTTCCTAAATCAATATCAGACAGCGAAGAGCTGTAACCGAGCTCAAGAGGTATGGTCCCTTGCAGTGAGTTGATGCTAAGATACAATCTTTCAAGCATAAAGAACTCATCAAGCTCTCTAGGAAGTAAACCTGTTAGGTTTGCTGACCGTAGCTGAATGGACAGAAGGTGAATAGAAGAGTCTTTATAAAGAGAAAGATTAGCCCATAGTGGTGAAGAAAGGTCACTGCAAGAGAGAGGAGACCCATTTGAAAAAACCCATTTGAGCCCTCTCCATTGACACAAAGGCACAGATAAATTCCATGAAGACAAGACTAAGTTCTCATTGTTCCCTTGTAATGAAACTTTGATCTTTCCTAAGAGAAGCGCAACATCTGATGAAGAAGATAGAGCTGTTGTGAACAAAAAGAAGAAGAAGAAGACAATGTAGGGGGAGTAAAGCTTCGAAAAAGCCATGAATGAAGCAAAGACAGTAGACAGAAAGAAGAAAGAGGAGAAGAAGAAGAAAGGAAAGGTGATACTGATAGCGTGGATTTGGAGATGCTCTATGAAAGGGTATATGAAAGAGTTTATTTTGTTAGTAGAAAAGAGCTTCTTTTGCTTTCAAAAGTTCTAATTGAAGGCGCATTTATCATATGGTGCTCCTTCCTTTTATTGCTGGGCGTGTTCTCCAAATCAACCGCCAGATTGACTTAATTTTGAAGTCTCTGTTTTACGTACTGCTCTATTACTAACGATATTCAGTGAAAGTCTCTAGTGGGCAACGGATTTTATGATTGAACGGTGGAGATTAAAGAGTGTTAACTTGATGATGAGGTGTTGGCGGAAGCAAGTCTGCATTTCATAAATGGGCCCTTATGGTTGTGGGTCTAGAGTATACAGCCAAACAAATCAAAGCTTAAGCCATCAAAAGTAGAATTAGATTGGGGAAAGGAGAGTCTCTGTCCCCATGTTTGGATGTGACTAGCATAAGGACCTTGAAGAAGGATTTTAATTTTGTAAAGTATCAAAATATTATTATAATGTTGGGGTCTACCAACAAAGGAGTGGTCATCATTTTTCACTAAAAATATTTCTTCTTTTAATTTCCTATATAATGGTTTCACAAATTTCTTCTCCTCTTTTTTTTATATAATGCATGGAAAATTGAAAAATTCGAGAACCCTTCGCTCTACAAGGTGAACATAGTTTAAAGTAAGGAGAAGTAGGTTATTTATTGACGGAGAAGTTGGTTTGGATTATTACAAACGAAAATAATAATTAATATTGAGTAAATTTTATTTTAAATTATAGTATTTAATTCAAAAAACGAGAATAAAGAATATTGTACAAATTTTGTTTTTAAAATTTAAGTATTTTATTTTATTTGTTTTATTTTTAAAATTTAAGAATAATATTATAATTTAGTTAGATTTTATTTTTTATTATAAATAGAATATTAAAATTTTAGAGGAGGACAGTTTTGACCTTTTTAATATTTTTTTTTAAAATTAAAGATTTAATTCTTTTTTGATAAATTTCAAGAACTCCTTAAGATTAATTTGTGAAGTTAATTTATTTATCACATTTTTATAGTGTCAATTTGATATCAAAGTATGATTTGTTTTTTATAACAACATGTTTTCTATTAGGAGTAAGAAAAATACGCATTTTAGTCATGTGGACGAGGGGATGCAAACCTCATGATGGTAAATCGTTATCTCGAAATATCTCAAAGAGATAAATGGAGCTCATTATCTTTAGGATGTGCTGCTATCTTAATGAGGAATTAGAGTAGAGCTGATAACATAGAACCTAATATTTTAGGTCATAATTGATCGTTTGAAGGAGTTATTCTAATAAGAAAGTTCAATGAGTATTAATAGAATCCTTTTTTTAAAGATTGGAGATAGGATTAATGGTATACGCTATAGTATTTATATTACCAATGATAGGAAAAGGAATTACATCTATATAGATCTAGTTTATTATTTGGTTTTGCTTATCATATAGTGTATGAATCTTTATAGAAGAATCATTGTCCATGAGAAAATATATTTGGTGAGATTTTCAATTGAGAGTTAGATGGATGATATATATTGTCATGTTTTTGCTAACTCAAATATAAAGGGTTTATTGGTTACAAGACCATGATATAAGCAAGTGAATGCCTGATATTACGAGTAGTGGACTGTATATAAATTAATCAAAGATGGAAAAAAACGTATCTTGGGTCCTCATAAACCAAAGTGTTCAAATGTTCCCAATCAAAGACCAAATAAAATAGAAAATCGAGTTAAAGTATATGATTTGCTAAAAAAGCCCAAGATTATTGTTGGGGTTAAAGATTATAAGGAATGGTTATTAATGTTACTTTAGAAACTTACTTAACCTTAGCTGTCGTTCCTAAAAACTGGTATAATGGAACCCACATAAAGAGTAGACAGTGAAAACAAGATCTACTTTGTGTTTGTGTAATATGAGATTACCTTTGATTTTGTAAACATTATTGAACTTAATGAAGATATTTCAAGTAATACATTATTGTAAGAATACCCACAAATTTTATCCGTAAATGTACGCTGTAAATTTATAATCTTATGAAAAATAAGGTATCGTATCCTTAGGAAAGTAATTAAAATTCTAATAAAGTCTATGAATGAACTAATACTAAATTAAAATTCTAATAATACCTATAAATGAACTATCAACAAATTTTATCTAGGTGATAATAATTAAGTAATTAAGATTATTTGAAATTAAATTAAAATGTCAAAAACAAAATAAAACGATAATAATGAGTTCTAATAGTCGTAATAATGGTCCTCGTAATTGTATGTAATCGTTCACTAGGGTCGGAAGATAATGGCTACTCTCTCACAAACTGAAATGTAAGCACTGTAAGATTAGATGAAAGACATATCTCTAATATTCTCTCCCATAAATCCTAGAGTCAATTGTGATAATAGTGAGTTCGTAATAATGGTCCGTAATTGTATGTAATCGCTCACTAGGGTCGGAGTAACTGTTGTTCAACGGATATGAAGTCAGCAACCCTTAGTTAGACTCCTAAAGAGTTGGCAAGGCAACACTCTCCGTCCTTCTGAGGCAAAAAAACATTTCAAGTAATTGTTGAAGATCACAGACATCATCTCACTATAATAGGCCTCGAATCATATATCATTGTAAAAGATTCAAAGATATTGTCACATGACAAGCTAGAGAGTATGGGTCAGGGAGCTGAACCTGGGCCTTTGAATCTTGTCCCACGTAATTCCGCAAACAAAATATAATCTACATATTTTTTAAGTTGGTGTGAGGTAGTATTGATCCTTTTAACTTTTTACCTCCAGAGTAAAACATCAAATCAACTAGACTATCCATTTAATATTATTAGAATGAAAGACTTGATTATACCATAAATAACGAGAAGATAAGCTGCAGATACATAATGCAATGCAAAAACAAATCTTGCAAAATAAATAAGTTTGGAGACTATATATACATAAATACAAGGTATTTCAAAGAATCTAATTCAAGATTATTTATTATCAATAGAAAATTCAAGATTATTTTGTCTTATATGTTTTTTTTTGTTATCAAATCCTACATTTGATCCAACAAATCTTGCAAAATAAATATGTTTTCAACATTCTTTTTTTTTTTTTTAATTTTGTGTCATATTGAAAAATTTTTACTTCACTTTTGTTAAAAGAGAAACCACATTCCACACACATGCACGCGCGCGCACATACAAAAAAAAAAAGAATTAAATATTAATCAATTAAGCTGATGAGATCTCTTGTGATTAAACAAAGGTTCTCTTTCAAAGCGGGGCATGCAATTGTACAAATTAAGGATCATGTATTTATTCTCACTTATATATAGTGTGGGTCTAGAGATTTTATAAATTTGAGTTGAGAAGTGAGAAAGGGTAAAAGAAAAGTTATGGATAAATAAAGTATTTTTATTAATAAATTTAAAACAAATGGAGAAATTTCTATAAAATAAAATGTATGCATAATATAAATCATTGTTTCTTTTAATTATGAAGAAACTTTATATGAAGGTCCTCTCTCTCTCATGAATGAGCAAGTGGGCTAAGATATCATGGTAAAAAGCCGATCGATTTCTCAACGATTTAGTGCATATAAATTTATATAT
>JAVXUL010135163.1:0-15360 GCA_035590515.1 Trichilia minutiflora
TTGTGGGTTCTAGGAGTACATTCTAAGTGATAGGATGTATTCTTGGAATTCGTAACGATTGCCATATAGTCGACTAGGTTGGGGCATGTCATACGGTGTAGGCAGCATGACATTCACACGCTTGCACTAATAGATGCCACACACTCATCGGCTAGCAGGGGGATAGGTGCGTGGGTTACACCACCAAGCAGAAAAAAAATAGGGGCTATTTTCCCCTACACCCGAAACTTTGCAAATTTTTTTCTTCAAATTCAAATGTTTTCAAACCAAAACCAACATTCAAATCATGTCATAACACATCTAAATAATTCCCAAAAATGCCCAAATACATCAACAAGCCTATTTGACATACAAACAAACTTGAAACACATAAGCGGGCAACATTGTGCCAAAATGGCACCTAATTGAGTTCCAAACTCAATTTTCTCACTTTGCCAACTACAACCATCATTCCTAAGCTTCAATTATCATATAACATTTAGAAACATAATAGAAGTGGTGGAAAATATTTTCCCATCATGGAACATAAGTTGGCACCAAGCTCCCCTAAATGACATCCATTTAGGGTTTTACCAAAACAAAAAGCAAACAAACATGCTCTGATACCATTTTATGGTTTTTAATGGCCTAAAACATGCATCAAATAATGTTTTCTTCCTAAGAAATTAAGCTTAGATATATTCATTTCGATGAAGTTTATAGGGAGCAAAAGGAGAGATTGTTACCTTGGCAACTTGTGCTTAAATTTTTGATGAAGACCAAGCTAATAAGTGTGAGCTTTCTATACTTTAAACCCTCTCTGAAGAGCTCCCATAGCTACCCAACGTGAGAGGAAGAAAATGGACCAAAATTGATTAATTTTTCACTCATTTCCCATTTTATTTATTTAATATTTATCCAAATAAATACAATAAAATAATGGGACATTTATGTGATACAACCATACTTATATTACATGGGTTAGCTCAAGTCAAAATTGTATAAAATCTTTGATCAAGAAAAATTAATTAATAAATATATTAAAAATATATATATTAAATGACAAGTGTCAAAATATTATCCATGTAAATTCTAACACTTATCAAATTCTTTAACCATTAAAGAATTTAATAATTAAACATATTAATATATATTTTGAATTTGCATAGATCCAAAATTATGGTATATTTATAATAATGCCCTTGGTCAACATTTATACTTAAGGGTAAAATGATAATTTAAAATATTTTAATTTAAAATTTATCATTTTTATTAAAATTATATTTTAATATATTTGATGATCACAATTGTCAAATTTGAATATATAATTTACTGTAATTTATAATAAATTACACATTTGTATTAATAGGGATAAAATGATTATTTTATACTAAATTAATAATTTAATCTAATTTTGACTATTTAACCTTAGAATCACATTCTAACATGTTTAATAATCATTATTATCATTTTGGATTATGTAATTTACATTAAATTACTATATGATATCAATATATCAATTCTTTAACACTTTAAATAATAATAAATATATATAACGATTATACGTATTTATTTTGGCAAGTTCAAGTTATCATGAGATCGCTAGCCCTCTCTCGATAATATTTTTTCTTCCCCTCCTTTATGGGAACACTCAGGGATTTACGTGGACTGTAAAGGTTCACTGCGACTCAACCATGAGCTATTATCAACACTTCAACTCCGAACAGTTCGGTCTTGAACATTTCGATACCCGATGACTATGGTTAGTGTCTAGCTATGCGCCATAGTCCCTAAGTCATGATGAAGAAGTGTCTTTATCAAACCTCTATTGATTGCATGTAACATGTGGGTAATATCCCTCCGTTGTCATATTTTGATCGAGTCAGGGCTCATAGAATATCAAAACTCTAATCTCGATGTCTATATAAATCGTCGATCATATGTCATGATTACTATGGCTATAGACTTAAAATCTGTATATTATATCGACATTCGTTTAGGAACTCAACTCGGACAGAGTCAACAAAAACTCTCAGTCTATAGTGTTGAGTCAACGAATCCCATCTTGATTGTCAATCGAACACCTATATAAACAAAATATACCCAAACTGACTTCTTATACAAGGCATGATTAGCCCTGTATGTATACATCATATGAAATATACCCATCCATACAGAGTTCAATTCTAGACGTCTTAGGTCAAAAGATTACATCGCACACTATTACAATCTATTAACAAATCATTGACTACATGATACCATGTGATTTGTCAATATATAGCCTAGTTCGATAAATAGTTCACTAACTATAAATCTATACTAATGTACTTATGATAATACCCATACTATTACCCTACATATATCATCATATGATATTATTAGGAGGCAACTAGTATACTTACTATGTGATATAGTTGCCCAATTTATATCACGTACGTAAGGAACACTTTGATAAGTTCATTTAACAATTAAATGAAAATATTTGGACTATTCACATATATTCTTTATAAATGAGCATTCCAATATAAAAGAAATAGCTAATGTTTGTGAATAAAAAACAATTCTTTTATAAATAATTAAGAATTAATACAAGGTCACTAGCCCTAAAATCGATAACATGAATGGTTTCTAAGGTATACACTAATACTACCGATGTCCTTAATCTTGCTATTGAGTTTCTTATTGTTAGTTTTTAAAACACTCATTTTGCTTTCACAATCACATGCAGTCTTTTATTCAACTTGACTGTCTATTTCTTTTATAAATTCATTTTCTTTTAACAGATCAGTATTTTTCTTCTTGCCTTCTTTGTATTTTATGCATAATTTTTCAAAATTAGATTTCAAATCCTCATACAGCTCAAGGAGTTTATCATGCATCATACCTTCTTCATTACTTAAACAAAAATCATAATAAGATTAAGAATGTACCTCAGTTTCTTGCTTTCTCATCAGGCAAAAGTTTGCCTATTCATTTTCTCAAGTGAAGAAATTTCTTTGTTAGATGTTCAAGTCCGGTATGTCCTGATTTCTTACCCTTGTAGCAGATAACCTCTCTGGCCTTTTCCTTTTCTTTGTTCTTCTTGTATTTCTCAAATTTATCAAACTTTTAAAAATCTCTTCTTTTTTGTCCTTTCCCTCTGACCTGTCTCTATTGAAGAACCTTTTCAATTTCTTTAGTATCATCGTGATTTCTTTATCATCTGAATCGTGATTATTTTTAGTCTCCTTATTTTCTTTGCTAACTTTCAGAGTAACATTTATTTTTCCTTGTTCTCTATCATTTTCCTCATTTCTGATGGCCTCCATCTTATATGTCATAAGTGATCCAAGCAGTTCTTCCAAAGGCAAAGTGATAAGTTCCTTACCTTTACGTATGGCTATCACTTTGGCCTCCCACAATCTTGACAAGCTTCTTAGTATCTTTGTGACCAAGTTAGGATTTGAATAGATTCTATCCAAAGCTTTTAAGCCATTAGTGATGTTAGTAAAACATGTGTATATATTCTTAATACTTTCATAAAGTTTAATATTATATAGCTTGTAATCATATACAAGCATGCTTATCTATGAGTCTTTGACTCTACCCATTCCCTCATATGTGACCTCTAACATATTTCAAATGATTTTTGCCATATCACAATTGAAGGCTCTATTGTATTCTCCTTTGGACATTTATAGCCCTTTCATTAAGCTAGAATAAAATTTTTCTCCTCTTGAGTCCATTCCCATTTAGGTTTAGGCTTTCTTTCTCTAATATTCTTATCTATTATCATGGATTGAGAATACCCATCCTTTGTAATAGTGATGATGTTGAAATCTAAGGTGTTGAGATAGATTTGCATACATTTCTTCTAGTATGCATAATATATACCATCAAAGATTGATGGTCTGTGTATGGAGTAACCCTCAATAATTTATGGTAAAAGACTATTAGATGCCATAATATGATCTACTCTTCACAAGGTGTTAATCCTATATATAGTAAGTGAGGCTCTGATACCAAATAAAGTCCCAATGAATATCACCTAAAAGGGGGATGAATTGATGATATGACAGAAATAAAAAGAAATGATAGAATTTCTTAGAAGAAGTTACAATATAATGAATGAGTGAAAATAAATGCTTTATTAAAATATAGGTGTAGAGAGAGAAAGATCTAAAGATGACATAAATAATTTTATAGTGGTTCAATAACTAGCCTACGTCTATTTTTCTCGGTTCAATCTCTTGAATCTAACATATCACTAACTCTTGTTTAATAATGGGACAAGAGAACTCAAATTACACTCTCCTTCTTAACGATAAAGGGTAACCTTACAAATCATTTCTTCTAATGGGTATAGTCAAACCCAAATACAAACTTTTTTATAGGGTGAAGTTAAAATCGAAGAAATATAGCAATGAATATTTTAGAAGAAAGTAGTTCTCTTACATAACATATTTATAATTCAAAACAATATTTTCTCTCTCTTTAAAATGATTAACAATAAATGACCAAAAATAAATTATTGATATAGCTCTCTGATATATTTTTGCCCAATTCTTCTGTCTTTTAAAAATGATTGTTATTTATATCTTCATTTATTTTGCTCCAACAGTTCTTTGATTCTGTAGTTAATTCGTGCATTTAATGCAATCAACTAGTCGTTACAATCTTTGAGTCTATAAAAGGTGTCAAAATGTTCTTTAAAAGATCCGACATGTTTAAGTGTCTCACCATGAAAGTGTCAATATATTGGTTCAAGTTGTCCATATGTTTTGACGTATCATCTTCTTCAAATTTCTTCATACTAATGGTGTTAATACGTATCTTGAAATCCAAGAATTTTCATTATAAACATGTCAAATGTTTTTCAAGAGTTTCGACACATTTCATTCGAATTTTGACACTTTGTCTTTATTTTTTTAAACTTGAAAAGAATATCCCTTTTCTAAATATGATCAAGTGAGATATTTCTCAAAGTAAATAATGAATTGTTTGTTCAATTAATTACATCATGACACTTATCAAATTATCATCAATTTCAAAACAATTTCATCATTAAATACTCAATTAATCACTTAACAGTTTTATCCAAATTATTAAATACTTGAGTAAGCGCATTTCACATATATATTTGTTATTATCAAAAACACTTTAGGGTTATCGTATAATACCAGTCAGGTTACATGAGCCCTAATTAGGTTAGGTCATTTGAATTACAATATTGGCTCGCATGTTTTTTTAAACTAAAGCTTTAACTTAAGCCTTATACTAGGTAGAATTATTTTCCAAGTGATTTACTCGAATAAGCTAGTGAATCCGAGTTTTAGATAAGTCTACCTCTATATTTTTATGTATTGAGAATTCATTATTCAAGCTTCAAGAGTTAACCTACTCTATTAAATCTTGAAAAATTGCAAATATTTTCAATTAGAGCTAACAAGTCATTCATTCATTGTAGAAAAAAAAATATGCAAAATTCAATAGCAATTATACAAAAAATGAAAAATAATAAAGTTCTTTATAGATGTATTAATAAAGTTCTTAAAGTAATAGGAGGATCATCTTACTAAGTTGATGGTTGGATGGATAGCAAGGGCTCTTTGGAAGCAGAAGTGTCAACAGAAGAAACCTCAATTGGAATAAAAGGAACCTTGGTTAGAGGATGAGGGACCTTGGTTGAAGCTAAAAGATTTTGGATAGTAAGCTCGGTAAAGGTAGCTTTTTGAAGGTTAAGAGTTCTCGTAGAGCCAATTTAGGTTTAGGTTAGAGCACTTATTGTGAAATATAGTGTAGGTCAAGTTTATATCCTTATAAACCTTCCCCATTATAGTGGCCTCAGCTGCTTCTACCGTCTCCTAGGCCTCTTTCACCTTTTGTTAGAAGCTCTTATGATCCTCTTAGACTTTTAACTTTAGGCCCTTACACTTCTCCTTTGTATCACGAAGATAACTGTAGAGTATGAATTTGGCAATTCATGTTGGAGTAGAAGGACTCAAAGATAGCCAACTAGGTCTCGAGCACTTCTTTCTCTTTGTTCTATTAACTTCTTTCTCCTCAAATTAAATCTGCTCAATGGCAAGCTACTTTTTGGCCTTCTTCACCTAGCCCACCATCCATTTGTTATGATATTTTATCTTTTCCATATTCTCCTCTTCCTTCTAAGCGAACCCTCTACATAGGGCCATTGAATGGAGAATCTGGGTATAAAACTAGTTAATTGAATGGAGAATCTGGGTATAAAACTAGTTAATAATATTAACAAGTCAAAAGAAGATTAGGTAAAAAAGGGTGAAATATGTGAAGACTTACCTTAAAATCTTATTTATACATAAAACCTATATTGGACTTAGCATTAGTCCAGGTTAGATATCAAAGGGAATATTAAGGTTGTGTCATTAAAGGTCCCGAAAAGGTGGGCAAAGTATTCTTGCTTCTACTTGAGAATGTCCTCTAGCATCAACTTTTTAAAAACTAAGCCCTAAGAAAAGTTGTTATTACCTCGTTTGTCAGTGGATTTGTCATCTATCTTTCTCTTTAGGATACAACCCTTAGTCTTTTTAGTGTTTCACCCCTCACTACTCAAAGGCATCAAGTCCCACTTCCCCTTACGGGTGGTTTCTTTAGGAGAGGGAGGCTGTAGGTTATAGTGCTATACCAACACTTTTCCTTTACATCAGGGCAGAGATCAGAGGCTCCAAAACATTCTCTAACTTTCTTTTTTCTTCCAAGTTTTGCAAAGTGTCAAAAGAGTTAGGCATCTGCTTTTTTACGGCCATTTGGCTTGCACAAAAATGAGAATAAAGCATGAAAAAGTATTAGAAAAAGTATGAATCATAAAAATTAGAAGAAATAAAAAAGTTTACTTATGCCCACTGAAATTTGTTTTTTGGAGAACCAAAAATTCCTTAGATTCCATGATTGAGCAAATGAGCCCATCAACTTCATATAGAGATTATGATCCCTTTGTTTCTGAGAAGATACAAGGGAAACTATTAAAGTTAGTTTATTTCCCGAGGCATTTTCCCTGACAACAATCTCCTCTACACTATTACTTGAAGAAGAAGACATTTCTTCCTAAAAGTTAGAAAAGGAGGTTAACACAAGCCATATTGGATCATTAATGTCTTAGGGTAAATACTTAAGTTAAAGTCCTAGATTATAGCTCTAAGGTCATATTAAGAGGAAGAAGCTAAATTCAAGGTCTATAATAACGAAGTCCAACACATTTTTACCTTAGAAAAAAATAACTAAAATAATATTCAGGTGATAGATTAAATTAGTATGATTACTATAACTATTGAACTCCTACGTATTCAAATATGAGTTCTTTTCTACAACAACCAATTAACATGTAAAATAGAACCATACAAGCAGAGCATAAATAAACTTACTTGTTAGTGGTCAAGCTGTAGAAATTAAAGAGTTAAAAAGATTTTAAAAGTTGAAGGATGCTAAAAAGCTTAAGAATGTCCAAGAACAAGAGTATTTTAAATGGAAATAAAGTAAAAAGAACACAAAGGAGAAACATGGGATATTTATAGTAAATTACAATGGCTAATAGCCTCAAAAAACCTAATTACAAACAAATCCTACGAATAAAGGAGTGGAAGGTTAGTACGTGTTAACCTCAGAACTCTAAAAGGTTACTGTCACATTTAAGAGAAGGGGCTAGTGTAATGATAGGCTATATGATCCAATGGTGCCTAATTTATTAGAAGACCAAATTTTCATCATCAAGGTCTATTGGTTTAGTGACATGTGCTCAAACAAATTACGAAACGATGCTCAATTCAATGATAGGCTACCACACATATTAACACCACAAGGAATGTTAAAGTTCTTCATTATCGGACAATCACCAAGATGACACATGGAAGGGTATTTAAGTTTGACATCAAATATTTAATGATAAAAGCGATACAACATTTAAAGAATTAGTTATTGTGTGGGGCCAATTTTAAAAGACAAGTACAAAGTTTTTATTAAAAAATACTTTTTAACTAAAAACTTGAGGCTTGATGTTTAAGAGAATTTGGGACACACCCAAGGTCCAGTAAAAGCCCAAAACTCAATCAATAGCTTACTAATAAGCCCCAATCCCGTGGGGTCAATAAAAAAAGGTCTTAGATAGACACAACACCTAAGCTACCTATGTCACTAATTCCATTAAAACTTCAACACTTTATAAGTCTCAAGAATGGTATGACATCTTAAGACGATGATATTATTGAGGATTTCTTAGGTGGTATTGGGTCTAAAGATACCTATAACCCTCGAGATTTCATACATCTCACAACTCTCTAAGACCTTTGTATATTTAGAGTTTTGCAAAAGAGGAGTATCTTAAGGCCTTATACATTATCAAGTGTCTTAGGTTAGGTAGCCAAATGGTTCTAGAAGTAAACAAGACTCAAGCTACCTCTCAATGGTACTCTTAACCTAGAAGGATAATTTTATTGGACATTTAACATGTGAATTCATTGGGATATTAACTATAATTTGTACATGTCATTAATGGATAATCATTATGACAATTACGTCCCATGATTTAGATGATTAATAATGATCCTTTGATTTGTAGAAAGAAGCTAGAATTAAGTGACACATGTACTCCTCAATCACAAAAGGTGAGAAAATCCAAGTAAAATAGGAGAAGAAAAAATGTAATAGAGAATTGTTAAAAAAGGTTCTACTCACTTTTGGGTTTTCTTTCAACCCCAAGAAAATCCTAACTTAAGTATTAAAGGATTTTTGTCAGGAAATATCTTTTTTTCCATGATTATGTTCTTTGATTTTATATAAAGATACATCTATTCATAAGAAGAAATATCTTTGGTACACAAAATCCAAGGCTCGAAGATTTTCTGCATGAATATATACTTTATTTTTTAATTTCTTTTACTCACATAAAAATATAAGATATAAGATATTAATATAATTCTATTATATTAGTTTAGATAATTAAATTTGTATAAGAATTTATACACCTAATACTATTTAATAAAATGTAAGCAAAATCACGAGTTTAAAATAAATTAACTAACATTAGAATTTTATCTAAACAAGTAAACTAATAAATCCAATTGTTAGTGATCATATTGCCAAATAGAAATAGATATAGAAAAATTAGAGCTAAATATAATAAAAAATTGTGAAACTTCATGTTGATAAACAAAGTAATCAAGGTTCTTTTATTCATGAGGAGATTCTTTAGTCGACTTTGAACACCAAATTGTAATGTTGAAGACGTTGACTTCCTATCCTTGTAGATTTACAAAACAAGAAGAGTCCTAAGTGATGCTAGTGTGTCTGACATAGAAACTCTAATACTTGAGTCAGTAACAAAACAAAGGTAAAGTATAAAAATTGGAACAAATATTGGTTTATACGCCATACAAATTGTGTCTTTCTTCTTTCTTTTTCTCAAAATAATAGTGTCCTCTCTTTTTTCTAGGTTTCCAAATCACCCAAAAAAATACTTTTTCAATTAGAGATAGCCAACCTTTATAGCAAAAAGTTGGCATATCTAATAGGCACTACTTATTGACTTGTCATCAGAGAATAGGAGTGATTGATGATCTGATAATGGGTTATATATAAGTCTCCTTCAAATTGAATGCCCCACCATCATTATTTGGCATAGTCATATATGACTCCCTTTGTATATAAGCTGAGGGTTTGACACATGACAAGATCGATTGACTTCAAAAGTTGAAGAATTACCTAGTCTATGATACGTGTTCTTCTTGAAATCAGTCATATTTTTATTTGGTTAAAAGATGGGGCCGACTTTGGGATTGCATCAGAATTTTGATGCCAGCGTACGACTCTATTAGTTAGTTGTTAGTGAAGCTCTAATGTAACCAAGATTTGACTAATTGACTATTTTGGTAGCTTATTTTATCCCCAATATCCAATCTCTCTAGTTTTAAACATAAAGCCTTCTAACTTTTGCTAAAAGCTGATTACAGGAGATACGACTCTTTGTTAATGCTTAATTACGGGATCTTTTAAAGAGAAAAAAGGTTATGTTAGGAATTTCATCCTAGAGACTTTATTGTGACATTATTGCTTCCTCTACATCATTTATTACTTAGAGTGACTTAGACAACATCTCATATGACAGTTTTTGACATGGCTCAATCAAGGACATCCATTCTTATCATAACTGTTTAGGAGAGGTTGGCAAAAGGCCTTTCATCTCATTATCTAAAGAATGGCACCACTCCCTCATTAATGGCATCCGTTTGTCTAATGATTATGTCATTAATATTAGAACTAACATGTCTTAATTTTGCTTATCAATCGGGTTACCATCGAATGTCCAACATCTCTTTAACACCCCCCCCCCCCCTTCTTTATACAATATGCCCCTTCATTTCTATTGGCTTGTTTTGAAACCCTATATTGCTTTAACGTGGGAGTTGACATAGCCTCATCTGACGTGTTTATTAACCAATAATGAGGATGAAATTCTTTCTTTTATAAATAAGGCATCTTTCCCCCTTTACGCCTTTTACACTATTGCTATACTCTTGCTATCTCTGTCTCTTATATAGCCTTTGTGCTATAGTTGGACTGCTATTAATAGAATGCCTTTGTAGTAAGTTTGCTTCCTATCTCTCTTCTATGCTCTTGCTTTTATTTATGCTTGACTTTTTTTTTGGATTATGTTTAATCTATGTTAGGTTTGCATTTAGATAGTACTTATTCATATTTGGATAGTGTTTGATTTATGTTTAGACTATGCTTTGAAAGATCAGGAAAAAGAGAGGAATTTTATGGGTAGCATTATAGGTTTATGATTTCTAAGGGGAAGTCTTCTTTTTTATAACATCTCAGTCCTAAAGAGCAAGGAGTAGCACCAAGATGAGAAGGCCTAAATAAAATATAGCTCTTAGCAGGCTTCAAGATAGCTGAAGGGATAGGTCTAGGTCTCACATCAAAATGAAAGAGAAAGTTATTGGGCTATATATATGAAAATAAAACTAAGTTATTAACAAGACCATTTGGGATGGGTTTGGGCCTATTACCAAGAACAAAACCATGAGACGACAAAGATTGGACCAAAACGGATAAAATCATTGACAACATTGGGCCAAGTCTTATAATATGGTATTAGGGACGAGGAGTGGCATCAAGACAAGAAGATATGAGTAAGTAGTGGCTCTTGGCAAGCTTTAGGATGACTAAGGGGGCAAATATGAGTCCCTCATCGAAATGGAAAAGAAAATTACTGGGCTATATATATATATGAAAACATAACTCAATTGTTAACGAGGTCTTTTAAGATGGGTTTGAGCTTAGTACTAAGAACAAAATCGTGAGGCCCCACTGGTTGGGTTAAAATGGACAATATTATTAACAGTGTTGGGTTAGGTGTTATATTTTTACTTCTGTTTCTCGTTGGGTGGGACAAAAGGGCAGCTTTTTAATCTGTAGACTTAATTCTTATAATATTTTGCTATTTTCAAGACTTTGTTGCATTAGTGACTTTTTGGGTCGCTCTTGGGTTATTCTTCAAGTAAAACTAACTACCACTGAAAGCCAAAGTGATGCAGCTAAGAGCAGTTAGAAAACTTCAGGCATTCCTATTTGGGCTCAAGAGAACGATGATGGCAATCACAATACCTGTGAGCAAGCTCAGTTCAAGAGGCCCAACGAAGTGGATTGCTACCCCTTTACTGTGACTGAGGTAGACTTGATGGCTTATCGAAGAGTCTTTGAGATTTTTGGTAGCATATACATTATCGTAATGATTTCAACAAAAATCTCGAGTAGGGTCACCCTAGGAGAGGTGGGCTAAAGTGGCCTTCAACGAGGAACATCTTCTCATCTGAGTATGCCTATCTTTATAGTGCTACTTTATGTATATTTTTGATGTCTTGGGCATCCCTTCTTACCAGCTATCCCTCAATAGCTAGTAGATCTTGAACAGTCTCTTCGTGTTAAAGACTTATAAAAGAGCCTACCACCTACTCCAGATGAGGTTCTGCATTTATTTAGTCTTCGTAAGAATCTTAGCTAGTACCCTGGGTAATATTATATATAGGTGTGCCCCAACTATATATTGCTTATAAAGAAGATTCCTTCCTATAATAAGGATTGAAAGGATCGATTATTTTTTGCTAGTAAACAGTGAGCTGAGTCATCTCAAAAGTCTATTTTCACTTCTTTTCTGGAGATAGGTATGTAAGATTGCTTGATTTTCCTATTGTTTTACTCAAAAGTCGATTCTTAGTTGATTTTAAACCAACTTTTCTTTGTAGAGGTAGGCAAAAAGCAACCTAATCTCTTATTTAGTGTTACCGATGTTAATATAGTATGCTCTAAAATCATTCGTGCTGTTAGTTTTAGATGTTTTGTATTGAATTACTATTTATAATAAACACTGTACATATTTAATAAATAAAATATTTATTTTCATATATGTATACTGCTTCCTTATTATAATCAGATTAATGAATGCCCAGATAATTGGATTGTTTGAATTGTTCCTTATATATATAGTATCGACTAGACATCGATATCGCATAATAAGCACACTAAATATCTCTGGTGAATATCATGAAATGATATTAATATGGGTGACATAATAGTCATATCATTAGGACATTAGTGTAAATTAACAGTTAAAGAATTATTTTTCTAATGTGACTAAAACTATAATAAATCACATGAAAGTATGATGTCAATGATTTATCATATAATTATATTAGTAAGTAAAATACTCCTTTGATCTAAGACATTATAATCGTTATTTAGTATAAATGCACATGGTTCATATAGGGTATAAGTATAAGACTAATCATATCTTGTATGTTAAAATTGATTTGGTCATATGTTATTTATATTGAGATGCGAATGATTGTCAATATGGGATTCGTTGACTTAGTCCATATTCAAGCTTCTAATCAATATTGATAAATGCCTAAAACCTAAGTCTTTAGTCAAAGCACTTAAAATTTACATAAAAGAGTTTCATGGTAATGATTTTAGTATATAATGACCATTAGTCTGGGTAAAAACTTGAGTTTAGGTTACATCCGTGAACCCCAACTTAGTAGAAATTAGACAAACGAAAGGAATTTATTCATATGAAACATAGAATCAAATATAAAAGGTATAATCAAGTATAAAAAGTTTGATAAAGTCTTTTTTTATTGTGATTTAGGAGCTATAGTACATTATTAGATGTTAACCATAGTTGTTAAGTACTCGTATTTTTCAAAACAGGTTCGATAAGATCGATTTCGACTCACAACTAACGTTGTGGTGAATCAAAGAGGTCACAACCAATAACTTTTGCTCATTTTTACCTAGAAAGAGAATAAATATTATCCATAAGAGAGCAAAGACTATCAAAAATAATATTAGACCAAAAAATACAAACGGTTTATACATTAAATAATTTAGCAAACTTGAGAGCTTTATAAATTGACCTGGATGTAACTTAGAGTATGTTATAAATTTTATTAATATTTAAAGATAAAATAAACTTAGTCAAAGTAAGTTTGTATGGACTTAGGACTTGCTTGTCATAAAGTTGATAAACAAGGGCTTAAATGATATTTTATATTTACTATTACAAAGCTTTTTGACAAGCTTTAAGACCTATTTGTCTTTGATTTAAATGTCTTGGACTTTTAGGTAAATGATGAAGTATTATAAATAGGGATCAATTGCCTAATTTTATAGATTATGTCATGATTTTCAAGAAATTAAAATTTTCACCAAGCTCTCTCTCTTTCTACCTATTTGACTAAAGCAAGGTACAAGCATTTCGGTTTGATTTCTTGAAAATCTTATATTTGTGGGGTTATCTTCATCATTATCAAGATAAAGGTTACCTTTAATCCAAGTTGTTTTCATTATTTTAACCTTATAGTTTCATATTATATGATTTATGGCATCCAAACCCTAATCTTGGTTTAATCACCCAATTAATCTTAAATACGAAAGTTGTTGTCTCTTCTAACAATAGACGATAAGTTCCTTCTGTGCATAGAATAGCTACAAAAATTGGGTCTGGTAAGGATAACGGTGACTAGGTGTGAGCTTACCAAAGTTAATAGTTGTGTAGACAGAAGTAAGCTTCCTTTTTTTTATTATGGTAATGATGCACTTGCTGACTTAACTAATATGTCCTTACTAATGCTTGTACCACCCAAAACTAGCGAGACTCGAGGTAAATAAAGGTAGCGGGTAACTAACATCCTAAGGGACATGTTATCAAAAGGTATGTCTAGAGCAACCATGAAGGGATCAATAACTCTCACTAAAGACAAGGGGGTCTTGATCGATGAGAGAGATAGGCATCTTTAGGATAAAGTGAAAGTGCTAAGAACAATTTTAGCATCTTAAGATCACATATGGTTACCTATGCATTGTATTTAAATTTTTTCATTTGTTTAAGAAATTTAAACACTTAAGGCATCAAATATACCTCTAGGGCTTTACTTGGAACAAGCAATAACTTTCCTCTTTACCTCCAAAGCATGCATACACCAATTGCTCTACAATGGTTTCAATGGAACCATTGAAAACCTAGAAAATGTTTATGGCTTCCATAAGCCATTTCATGTTTTCTACTCTTAAAAAACTAACACATATATGTTCTTGGAAGATTAAGAATATAAGAAAACCTATTTTCCATTCCTATCTTCCTTTTCTCTCTTTCTTTTCTATGGTTTCTTTTCTTGAAAAAGAAGAAAAAACATGTAAAAATGGCTTCCATAGCTTTCATTTCTTTATGTCCGTGTGTGTGAAGAAGGAGAAGCAAAATTGAATCAAATTCAATCTCTCCCAATTACTTGCCAACGTAAAAGCATGAAAACCATTTCCTATTGGTTGATTTTTGCTTTATTTATCAAAACAAAAACAATGTAGATAATGGATTCAAAATAGAATAATGTCATTGGCTATCTTTTGAAAAATAATTTTCTTTTCCATTAATCTTTATTAATGGATAAATACAAATATAATTAATATTATATATTAATCAAATTAATATATATATATATATATATATATATATTAATTAATAAAAAGAAAAAGAGAAAGAAAGCTTAATATGTATGTACTTATACATATTATATATCAAATATACATATACGTATTTATCTATTTACATATCCTTTTTAAATTTTCTTTTATTTATTTCTTTAATCTAATTAAAGAAGTAATCCAAATCAAATATTTGGTTAATAAATATTTAAGAAAAATTTGACATTTGCAAAATCATATAATACCATTTGTCATTCAAGGATTTATTTTAATTAACTAAATATTATTTAATTTATAATAAATAAACACTTTTATTTATTTAAATCCTTAATATGTAAATATATTTTCTAAGTTTTCATATATCAATAAATCATATTTATGATATAT
>JAVXUL010135174.1:0-15358 GCA_035590515.1 Trichilia minutiflora
GACTACAACTTCAATTGGCCATAATTTTTAGCTCAGATATCCGCTCGAAACCCATAATATATCAATGCGAAGCTCTCATCGAGCTTTACAAAAATAATAGGAACTTTTTCTCAATTGAAGATGATTTTGGATCAAAAATCCAGATCTTTCTCATAAGTTTATATCCTACACCATAATCTTACCCAAGACGCATTCTTCAAATTTTATGCCCTCTCGTGCAAAATCTAAACACGAAGACATGCACGAACACTCTTGAGGGATTTATAAATATGTCCATAATACTAAGGAACGGGTTTCACAAACAACATCCCTTGGAGGTAGTAAATACTTTCTTTTAATCACTGATGATTATAGCAGGATGTCTTGGGTGTACTTTCTTGAGAGCAAAGACCAGATTTTTGAAAAATTTAAAAGTTTCAAAGCCTTGGTAGAAAAGCGAAGTGATCTATATGTCAAAGTTCTGCATACTGACAATGAAGGAGAATTTGTGTCCAACGAATTCAATTTCTTTTGTGAATAGCACGGGATACACAGAGAGTTAAACAATACCATATACTCCAGAACAAAATGGTGTTATAAAACGGGAGAATCGCACCATTGTTGAGATGGCTAGGAGTATGTTGAAGGGAAAGAATTTACCAAACACTTTGTGGACAGACGTAGTAGCCACTGTTGTGTATCTCCTCAATATATCTCCTACAAGAGCTGTGCAAAACCAAACTCCATTTGAAGCTTGAAATAGGTACAAACCATCTGTAAGTCATTTGCGAATTTTGGGTTTTATATGTTATGCTCTGGTCACTTCTCAAGATAGAAGAAAATTAGATCACAAGTCTCATCAATGTATATTTGTAGGATATAGCACTCAATCAAAAGCATATAGATTGTTAGATCCTACAAACAATAAAATTTTAACAAGGAGAGATGTTGTATTTGATGAGCATTTGAGTTGGAAATGGCAGGATAATAAAGTGATAGATTTCAGTCAAGAAGCAAGAGTTGTTGAAGATAATGAACAACAAAGAAAGTACAGTAGTAGCCATCAACAAACAGCCACAATGACGGACACACCACCAGACACACCTCCATTAACATCAACTCCACAGTCATGGACAGAACCAAGTAGCTCCTCTGCTGCAGAAGAATTATCTACACCATCAGTTTACAAAAAGTACAGATCCTTAGCTGACTTGTATGAAACGTGCGGTTTTGCACTTGTTGCTGCCAATCCCATTAGTTTCGAAGAAGCTCGTCAAGAGAAGAAATGGCAACAAGCAATGGAAGAGGAAATTGCAGTTATCAATAAGAATCAAACCTGGATTTTATGCGACTTACCTGCTGAGAAGAAGGCAATTGGACTCAAGTGGGTGTTCAAAACAAAACTTGGAATAGATGGAGAGATTCAGAGGTATAAAGCACGACTTGTTGTAAAAGGTTACTCACAACAAGCTGGGATCGACTTCGAAGAAACTTTCTCTCCCGTAGCTCGATTCGAGACAATTCGTATGTTCTTAGCCTTGGCAGCTCAACAACAATGGCCTGTTTACCAATTTGATGTGAAGTCAGCATTTCTTAACGGCGATCTTAATGAGGAGGTTTATGTGGTTCAACCCCAAGGATTTGAAGTAAAAGGGAAAGAAGCACAAGTCTATAAATTGAAGAAAGCTCTTTACGGGCTAAAACAGGCACCGCGAGCATGGTATAGTCGTATTAATCAACACTTCTTGAAACATGGGTTTGAGAGGAGTGAAAGGGAGCCTACCTTATATGTGAAAAAGGTAGATAGTGGAGTGTTTATGATGGTTTGCTTATACGTAGATGTCATGATTTATACGGGATCAGAAAAAGGTATTATTAATGAGTTCAAATATCAGATGATGAATGAATTCGAGATGACTGACTTGGGTTTATTACAATACTTTCTTGGTCTCAAAGTAAAGCAAGGAGCTGATGGTATATTTTTGTTGCAAGAATTATATGCCAAAGAAGTGCTCAAAAAATTCGGTATGTTATATTGCACATCAGTTAGAACTTCCTTGAATGTTAATGACAAATTTGTTAGTAGAGATGGAGAAGGAGCAGCTAATCCCACTTTGTATAGAAGCCTTGTTGGTGGGTTGATTTATTTGACACATACACGACTTGATATTACCTTCTCAGTTAGCACCATCTCTAGGTTCATGGAGAAGCCATCGCAAGTACATTTTGGAGCTGCAAAACGGATTTTACGATATGTTGCTGGTACAGTAGCTTATGGGATTTGGTACTCTACCAATATTAATATACAGTTTGATGGAAAATTGTATGGTTACTCAGATTCTAACTTTGCGAGCTGTATTGATGATCGAAGAAGTGTGTCAGCCCATGTTTTCACTTTGGGATCAAGAGCTATTGCATAGAGCTCTAAAAAGCAGCCTATAATAGCTCTTTTTAGTACTGAAGCAGAGTACGTGGTGGTAACTTTCGCAGTATATCAGGTTGCTTGGTTGAGAGGTATTCTGAGCAAATTACAACAACAGCAAAAGGCAGCAACTGTCATCTTCTGCGATCACAAATCGACCATTTTCATGACTAAGAATCCCGTATTACATAGTAAAACCAAGCACATAGATACTCGATTTCATTTTATCAAAGATTTGGTAGTCGGAAGAGTTGTGGATGTCCAGTATCGCAGCACTCATGATTAGCTGGCGGATATCTTGACAAAATCATTACCAAAGGAGAAATTTCTTTATTTTAGAATCTTACTTGGAATACGTGATTTCGAATCAAGGGGGAGTGTTGAAATGTGATTTTGAATTAGTCAAGAAGTTGTCCTAGTCTTTAGGAGAATGGTTTGGGGTTATTATTTTCTGTTTACATTTACTTGGTCAATAATTTACTCTTATATTAAGGACATAGTTTCTGTTTACATTTACTTGGTCAATAATTTACTCCTATATTTAAGGACATAGAGTTAACGTGTATTGTTTTTGTTTTTTTTTATGATCTATATCATGCCTATTTAAAGGCACTTCTATTTTCAATAAAATTGCAAGTATTGCAGAAGTATACTCTTGCTCATTCACTGTCTAAATATCAATACATTCGATTACTTTAGACAGGAAAGAAACGGGGTCATCTCTATCGAGGAACTGACACTCTTACGTACATATGTGATTGATAATCATTCAATAGAAGTTCCAAGTTTACAATATTTTTTTCTTTTTATATAGGACAATATTCTTGTACAAATTCTTTATATATATTAATGCAACGTAAAATCAGTGAAAAAGCAAAAATATATAATTTGATAGAGTAAATGTAAATAAGCAAAAAAAATATATACAAATTTTGACTAAGTAAATGCGAATAAATAGCATGAGGTCACATAATTATGACATAAAATTTGATTAAGTAAATGCAAATCAATAATTGATTCTCACATGACTATGACATTATAGTGTCACATTAATTTTATGTTAGATATTGTGAATGAATATTTCATTATCACAATCTAATTCAAAACAATATTTGAAAAATATTTTTTTAACCAAAAAATATTACATAATACGCATACAAATTATAAAACATAAAAAAATCTATTAACTGATTCAACACACTTTACTCTTATGAAATGAAAAAGAAAAGTTTTGGGTAAAATCCCATTCATAAATGAAATGATATACCAATTTCTTCTGTGTAATTATTAGATTTGCTTAAGTGTTAATTTTGATTCAAACCCAAATATCGATCCACCTGTAATTATAAATTCTAACTTTACAAATCATGGGTTGTATTCTCCCATACCTCAGAACTCATAAGCATGCAACATTAACTTTGTATTACCTTCTACCAAGCTATATCTTCATCATCTTCCTTCTTCCCCATTAACATCAACCGATAGCAAAACATGGCAAAATTTTTTAAGAAACTTATTCAGTCCTTAAACTTCAAGAAAGCTGAAGAAAAACCTTCAGTTCAAGAACCGGTTTGTAACTATTGTCCTTCTACTTAGTTTTTAAACAACAATAAATTAAAAAAGACAACACTTCGATTTCGGTCATGATCTTGAACTTGGAAGATTACTGTTTTCATTTTTATGTTAACACTTAAATCATGTTGTTCCTAGGAAATAATTGTGGAGCTGAAGTTCAATGCCCACTGTGACCATTGTTACATGCAAGTCAAGAACTGTATCAAGAACGCCAAAGGTAGACATATATATGTGTGTGTGTGTGTGTGTATGCGTGTTCATGTTCATCTGAAACGATTAATTAATTTTATTATTATTTTTTTCTTTTTTCTTTTTTTTTAATGGGATGTTTCTCTGTTCAGGAGTTGTAAATGTAGATATAGATAAAGAGAAATCCCAAGCAAAAGTTGAGGGCAATTTTGATGTAGAAAAACTTCAAAACCACATCTTCAAAAAACTTGAAAAGCGTGTAACAATTCTGAATCAAGCTCATCCTAGCCATGGAAAATCTCGCGAGGATGAAGAAGATGGCGAGGTTGACAATGACAATAAGAATAATTGTGAAGAAGTTGAGGATCAAGAACAAGGATTATAGTAGTGATAGAATAAAGTGTTATAATAGATGAGATAAAGAACTAATTATGATGAATTTTATTTGGAAATAAAAAAATTATCATGTTATTTTTTTAATATTTTTTCATTGAGGGTTATGTTATGGTGCATTCAATTATAACATACATTTTTTTAATTTTCTTAAATCTTTTGTTTTAATTTTTAATTCTTTTATTATGATTTTTAATTCTTTTGTTATAAGTTTTAACTTATAAAAACTTTGTCTTTGTTGTTTTTATTAAATGAAGAGATTTTTTTTTATTATTTGTGTAATTATTTTTGCATGAGTAAATTGTAAAATCACAAATTTGCAGTAATATTATTTGAAATTGTGGTATTTATTGTATTTTAAAAATAAGATTAAAAATATTAAAAATATTTTAGCTTAATTGAATATAAAAAAAATATAAATTCAATTAAATTTTAATTTTAATTTTTAAATTAAATTATGTTTAAGTAATTTACTATATCCTCTCTATTCGAATACGTTCACCCACCAAATTACAGAAAAGGGCCTCCAACTATTTGGGACATTTCCAAATGGATATGAACAAAAGACAAATTTTCAAAAGCGTGGAGCCCATACCATTTCTCACAGTGTAGCCAACACCAGCCAACCAATTTTTTAAAATTAGAATCAAGTAATAATTTTTAAACCAATTTAATTAATTTTTATTGAATTGTTGAGATTGTATTATAAATAATTCAATTAATTTTTATCTCAAAGTATTTAAATAATTTTATTAAATAATGAAAATTATATTTATAACAATTAAAATTAATTTTTATTAATAATTTAAAATTAAATTTTATATATACATTCATTACAACACATATTTCTTCTTAATTCCTTTGAATTGACCAGAGCAGTCAAATCAACAATAATTTTATTTAAGAAATTTAATGCCATAATTAGATAGAAAATTAATAATTGCCTTGCCTTTTTATGCTTATCCATATACATAAATTAATAATTTGTTTTTAAATTCTATTAATCGGGTATTATCTAAATGAATCAAAGTAAAACCCTTTACATATCTTCCAAGTATTAATCGTGTCTTGCACGTTTATATTACCAGACAGAAATACATGATCAAATTAACCAAAAAAAAAAAATGATTCACAAAATATTAGAACTGATGAATTAACACAATTGCGAGCATAACAAAGTCATGTTCTGAAACACCAAACATGGTGATGATGATGAAGAGATTGGTCTTGATCAATCAGGTTTTGAACGTTCTGAAACTCTTCCACGTGGCAAGGCAGACTGATGGGACCTTTCTGATCAAATCCATATTCTTCTTCTGCTTCCTTCAACAGGTGCATGAACAGTGGATGATTGATGTAGATCACAGGAATCACAAATTTTTGTTGTTCCGCTCCTTCTTGACCCACCAAAATTGCTAAGCATCCCTTTGGAGGAATGTTACTTCTCATCTCATGATCTTTTTTCCCGTGATGATGATGAAAATGAAGGTGGGGAAGATGAAGATGAAAATTAAGATGATGGTGATGATGCTTTTCTACAATCCCCATTTCAAGATTCAGAAAAAGATCTAAAACGAGAACCCTCTTTTTTTTTTGACAAAAGAAAAAGAAACACTAAACCTTTTTCCCGGAAAAGTTATAAGAAAACGAGAGAAAAAGGCCAAGGGTCGGACGAAGAGATGGCTAGATTGAATAGAGTAAGTGAAAAATCTGTGAGAGATCTTGGGATATTGCTCATGATAAATGAGAATCAAACATATACAAAATATGAAAACAAAAGAAGAAAAAAAAATATAAATCTCAGAGATTGTTAAGGATGAAAGATTGGTATTTATATAGGAATTCAAAAAACAGAAGAAGGTATGCAGGAAGAAGAGAGAGTTCTGGGGTTTGCTTAGTTCATAATCAAAGCCTCCTGTTCCTAGAAATACTGGAACAGCTAGCTGAAAAAGTCGTATACGGGGTTGAATTATTTTACAGCTGGGATTTACACTATTACAGGTAAGTATTTTCTGTTCGCACTCCACACTTTTGATGCAAGCAAGAATGCAAGACTTATTATTTATTTATATATTATATTGAATTAAATGTGGAAAATCTGGAAGCAGAAAAAATTACGACGGCTCGCGGCAATACCTCAATCCAAACATTTAGCTTTTGCACGTATTACACGTGCGTAAAGATTGGCTGAAATTGCGCCGCGTGGAACAATTTACATGGGCCCAATTGGGGTGTCATGTACACGTCATTATTACCAAACAGCCAATAGCATGTTTGGAACATGATCATGAAACATCAACAGTTGTCGCGTCAACTTCTTACCTGTTTTTATTTTTTGTTTTTAATTAATTTTTTTCTAAAAAAAATATTTAATATTTTTATTTATTTTTATTCACGCGGCTGGAGCATTCTTCAAACAGAGGTAGGATGGAAATGTCCCAAATGCGTTTGAATTGGTTGGATTATACCAAGTGATGACCGTGTATTGTGGCAGAATTTCATGCCAAATTGTTGCCGACAAACAAGTGTGGTTTGAGTATGTTGAATATGAATGAAATGGGTCACCCAAATTTTGAATTATTTCATTCTATTTTATTTTAATTTAATATATCAATAATTAGTTTTTAAAAGGTATTAAGAATTTTTATTAATAAATAAAAAACATATGATACAAATTTATATATTCATATCTTAGATTTATTTATATTTCAACAAAAAATTAAAGCAATCAAATTAATTGTCGACCATAATATTATATTACAAGTCTTTAAAAAATAAATAAAATGTCACATATATGATGAAAAAATTTAAAAATTCAAGTAATATTATGCTTCGAAAAAACATGAAAATTAGAATAAATTTAGAGATATAAACTAATGTAATGCTGATATATAATTATCATATATTTTATATATATATATATATTTTATTTTTATAAAATATATAATATATAATAATAATCATATAATATTATCACAACAGAAATAAATTTATATTCCTAACGCTACCGTATTAACTAAGGTAATATATTCCATGAAAGTGTGGGGTGGGAATGAGGTTTACTTTGACACAAAGTAAAGATAGATATTGCATTGTTTGGAAGAAAAGGTAGAGAAGGAGATTGCATTCTTTTTCAAAGGAAGATGCTTAATCTTTTTTTATTCTTTTTTCTTTATTGCTTATTACTATTTAATATTCCATATTAATGGCCCACCACTGAATCTTATCACATTTAAAAGTTTAAATTATTTATTTTTTTCGATCATTATCATCTATTTAGCTAAATTTTGTATTTAAACAGATCTAAGTATATAATTAATAATTAATAAAAAATTAGAATAATAAATAAAATTATAATCATTCAAAGATAATAATGTATCCATATTAAAATATTTTAAAAACTCAAATGAATTTATATAAGCAATGCTAAGGCATTACTTGAATTTACCTATGACTTATAATTTTTTACTTATTAGAAAAAGTTATTTATTAAAAAAAAAGTATAATATTCATAAAAATTATTTGATTTTATCTTTAAAAAAGTAATTTTTTATACAAAATTATTTAATGTGGCTTTTAGTTAATGATATTTTTATCTAATCGTAGTTAGACTTTCTTAGAATTCTATAAGTTTAATGGGGATATAATTAAAATAATTTATTATAAAGATTTGATAATATCAACAAGTATATCCCAAAAAGTTAAGAAGTAATCTCTTATTTCTATCTTTTGACTCTTTAGGCAAAAATTATTTTTTAAAAGTTAAATCAAGTAAATTTGAACTTTTAAGTTACAAGAAGAAACAATTTTTTTAAGTGAATTTAAGAAAGGCCTAATTATTAATGTACAGAATCCATCTAATTATTATGCTAATTTAGACGTAATAAGGTTGCTTTGGATATCACACAATAATGGTTTGAACGATTTCTTACTCCTGCGACCTATAAACACAAAAAAACTCAAAGTAATGCTAATTTCCTAATAACGAAACTCCAATATCTAAGTTAATAGGGGTCAAAACTTCAGTAAGCAGGAAAAAAAGAATAAAAAATTAAATAAAAAAGAGTAATTTTTGTTACCACTAAATGTATATGAAAATAAAAGTAAAGACGAAGAATCGTAATTATAAGAAAGATGAAAATCAAATATCGAAAATTTAAAATTCATTTTTCATTAGAAAACCTTTTTTTTTAAGGTGTGTTCGTCTTATCTTACAAGTTTTCTTGCATAGACTTAGGAGAGAATGAAGATGATAGATGATTTATGACAAAAACTAAGAGTGTATTACAAAACTTATTAACTATAAGATAATTATTGCATTACCCATCTACTATTAGGATAACTTATATGTAATGAGTTGTTTGATAAATTATCCTGTAATGTAAATAATAAAGACTAATTGATAACACTTGATACATGTTCTTTATCATTATAGTTTCATTTTTAACATAGTTAGTATGTAGTTGTTGAGAATAGGTCAGAAATAAAGGTTTTAATTTATCCCAACTTTAAGTATATAAATTAATATAATTAAATTATATTACTTTTAACTTATCATAAAATGTAAAGAAAATTAATTCTTAATTTTCTTTTGTTTATTTAGTAGCTCTTCCAAGATTAGAGGGGCATAGTCAAGATGATTAGGTGTTTAAACCTTTGACTTTCTAATGATGATTGTTCTCCACTCTATTTTATTGGTATCTTTCAAGTTGAATATAAATGAGTGCCAAACAAAGTAAGTATGGACTGCCCTGTATAATGCCCGTGCCCATTTTTTTCATCGAACGTTTGGTAACAAATTTAGACTCCCTTGGACTAATAGAAATTAATGGTTTAGTGCAGCCTTGCCTGCACAGTATCATCAACCCGCGCCTCCTCACGGGTTTCCCTCCTCTTTCACTATTTAAATAAATTGATTTTAACATTTTTTATTAATTAATTATAATAATTTATATAATTATTATTTTTATATAAAAATATATAAATATTTACTACTGCCGACCATAGGCATTGAAACTCTATTAAAATTAATTTTGATATTATTAGAATGCTTATTAAATACTTGACTTATTAAATACTTGACGCATTGGTATTATCACATCTTCGTTAGATCAATTATTATTGTAGATTTGAAATAAAAATTTGATTTGGTTTGGTTAAATGATTTATATATAATACTAATAATAATAAAATATTAAAATGTTAAAGTAATTTATTATATATATATTAAAATTTTGTAATATAATACAACACCAAAAATCTTATTATATCAACTTTTATACAATACAATACACTATAATACAGTCCATCTTTTACTAAACGAGGCGAAGTTCATACTTTCTATGCATTTGAATTGTTCATTGAAGTGGGCCCCATAAGTAGATGGGCTAAACTTTTAAACTAAGCCCAGTTCAGTTCTAAAGTTGAGGCTCAACGAGCAAAATCAGCCTTTGTAATTAGGGAATAGGACCAAACCAATTTGACCTATGAAATACAAAAATTTTGGTGTAATGGGAAACGGTAATATGAGTGTGGCGCCAATACAATATTTGTTTGATATTATAAGAGTTTTGTTAACGAACGTCATTAATATATTTGTTAATATTTTTATATTTAATAAATTATATTTTTTAATACATTGAAAATTATTATTAATTACTAGATTAAATACTAAAAATTATTATAAATAATAAATATAAAAAATTTAAAAAATGTCCTAAAGACTTTGGTTTAGTAAAATCCATAATAATAACATGTATTCTATGTAACAATTCATGATTCCCCAATGATTAAAATAATAATCTAACAAATATAAAATACAAATGAAATTTTATCATAGTTTGAGCTAAAAAATTGAAAATTGAAAAATAAAAAATATCTAATTTGTAGTTAAATACTAAATATTAAAAAAATTAAAAGAAATTAAACTAAAACATAAACATAAACATGAAATTTGTACTAAAATCACATTATCTCAATAAACCCAAGAAGAAATTCCTTATGCTTTCTTCATCTTCCATTTTTTTTTCCCTACATACACTCTTCCCTTAAATCCTCCTCCACAATTAAACTGCAGGATAACACCGAAGGCCATATTCTCCTCCCACAGCCAATGAATCAGCAATTGGTGAAATGATCAAAATACTCTGTCCAACGACAGCACACGTGAATGTGCTAAGAAATGAGATGAATGCAACTAAACCAAAATTTTGTTCCTCCGGAGTCCAAAGAACGGATAATCCCAGAAATAAAACTTGTAATGTTATACTTATTAATACCGTGAAAGCAAGAGTGTACGTTCTCACCCTTAGTTTCTTGTTGATGACAAGCGACACCACCCTCCAACACGAAAACAAAAAATATAAGAAGTAAACTGCTATGAAAGCAGCAAAGAAACACGTACTCAAAAGAGGGTAAGAGCACAACACAGTTTTTTCACTGGCACTGTCGTAGGAAAACTCGGCGCTTTGATGGAAGAACTCTGGCAAATAAGACTCCGGACGCTGGCAGGATACAGGCAAGAACTGTAGCAAAGAGAGGGGAACGCATGTAGCCAATAGAAATGCAAAAGACCAGGAACCACCGGGGGTTGTCCGCTTGATGGAAACGTGCAGAAGGAAAAGTAGGGTTACCAGAAAACCAGGTTCTAAGAACGCTAATGAGAGAACAATATGGAGTTTGCAAAAAGAACTTTGTTGAGTTAGGGTTAAGGTTTGAAAATAAGGGTAAATATAATGTCTTCGGAAGAAAGGCAACCTGAGAGTTTCGTTGAGAGTCCAGAGGATGACGAAGAAGACGAGAACCAATCGGACGGCCCAGAGAGCGTTGAATTTTTGTAAATAATGAGTGTTCTGAGTTTTGAAATGGAGGAAGAAGATCAAACAAAGAGAAAAAAGAGAAAGAAGGAGAAGAATAGAGATTAAAGAAAGGGTGGCTAGATCAATGGCGAAATCAGGAAATGGTATTGAAGGAAACTCAATCATCGCACTTAGATGCTATGACAAATGATTTTGATGATGGAAATAATGATAACAATCACGATGATGACGAGAATAACATGACGGCGATGAGATGCAAGACATAATTTTGTTCAAATTTTCTTTTTAATTTTTTTTTAACGGTTGGTGAGTTGTTGGAAGAGAAATAATCCCATCGGAGGAGAAGAAGAGATTTCATTTTTTCATTTTTTTTTCTTTCTCTATTTCTATTTTTTTTCTCGAGAAAGCAAAGACTGGGTCCCTTAATGAGATGGCTGCTTATTTTTCGGGATTGAATGGTTATATGGTAGTTATAATTTTGGAGCATACACATGGAATATAAGAATTATTTCAGATTTTTTTATATAAACAATTCAATAAATTATATATTAAAAACAAAAATATGGGCTGTAAATAATAATATTATTATTATTTTAGTTGTTTAATTAACAGTTGTAAATGTTTGGAATATTCTATTATATGGCTGAGTTGTAGATGAAATACAAGGCAAAATAATATGCGAGATTCAAAATAAGAGTTACAAAAATTAAATGGCTGGCATTTCTTAAATTAAATTTGAAAATGTTGTATGTTAGCACTTAGCAGGCAACAGCTAACAAAAAAAAGAGATTTCTTACTATTTGAAAACAATTATCATGTTGTCTGATTCTTATATAATTTGGCAACACAAATTCAAAAACAACAACAGAGAGACATTTATTTATTAAATATTTTGCTAATAAGTGCTCTTAGAGATATCGAAATTTCTATATTTGGTGAATTATAATTTCTAATGGATTGAAATTCATAAAAAATACTCATTAATTATTATATTAAATGTAAAAAATTATTATAAATAATAAATATAAAAATCTTAATAAATACCCGCAACATATTCATTTAAATAATAATAAGAAGAAGAAGAAGAAGAATATAATAAAACGCTATCACATAGTTTTAATGTTGTTACAATAATACAATTGCGTGATTTTATAATATTATTATTGAAAAGGAAATTATGAATTTTGTTACGTAATTAAGAAATATTAATCAATAAGTTGTGCCACTGGATATATTTTAATTATAAATGAAACCCACAATATAACTTTTGTTGATCTCAAATCATTGCAATCCAAATTAACAAATAATTAATTAAGCAAACTGCTTAATCACCGGAAAAGCACATAAGTGCATCAGAATATATAAAAAGCAAGACTAGAGTCTTGTAATTGTATATTATAATTGCTAAATCTTAACCATTGAATTGTATAAAATACAAATTAAAATTCTTAACGGTTTGATAAAGTGAATTTTTTCGATATTAAATTAAAATTCTCTATTTTTTAATAAGATTATAGTAGCCAATCACTTATCACCTCTAAGCCGAAGTGACTGGGACCTGGCCTTCCTATCTTGACATAGCCAAATAAATTTTCTTTTCCTTTCATTGTGTGCACTGTGTAATACTGCTGCCCACTAGGACAAATATAAAATCAAAATTTAGAAAACATTTGTTTATTTGTTTCATTCTCAAAAGATTTGAACTTGAACCTCGATATGATATTTATCCCACAGAAGAACGGTTTTTGGGTTATGGTGAAAAAGCAGAGAGAAAATTAATAAGGTTACGTAATTATCATAAATTCATATCCATATTCAACGCAAGCATAGATCTGAATTTCCAAAAGAAGCCAAGAAACAAAACTTACAATCGTACCTTCGGTGTACGTAGAAATCTAAGCATGCAAATTTTCTTTAGATTACTGAGCTACTGTGGGAACTGTTGTAGGCTTGTAGCAAAGAAAAGGCTATAAATCGATACATCCGTTGAATTTTTGTTTACATAGATTTTGTTGATTAAAGAAAATAGACAAACCATCATTCAATGAAATTCTGATCGAAGAAATTCAATGAGCAAAAATGGAAATAATATCTGTACAAGGAAAAGATTTGATGCTTAGTAAATATATTTATGCATTGCTTGCTTGTATAGATTCTCCCACAGGCATTAGAGAGATATTCATGGATCTTGATTCAGAGCTGTGTCAGTGTCATTTCATCAGCAAACTTTCTTTTACAATCATGCAGAAATCAATACTGTCAAAGTAAATGAAAGTAATGCAGTAATGAATGGATTAGATTTCAACGAGAAGTTTTCCATTTTCATGTAAGCGGAGAAGCCTAGTGATACACAGGAACCAGGAAGAAGAAGAGAGCAATGTGAATGCATTGGGTTGCTAATTTACCGATACATGTATATTTTTAAAATTTTCAATTGAATTTTTTTGGGGTCATCATCTAATAATACTCAAGCAAGAAAACTTTCTTCATTTTCATCATGTAATTAATAAAGTTAATTAACTATATGTAGGAGAGATAGCTTACTGTAGACTGCATCAATGAGCATAAAAGGCTCTGAAAAGAAAGGAATATATATGCATATATAGCAGATTTCTAAAGCTAACTAAAAGGGACTTCCTTTAGCAAAAGAAAACAGAAAAACGAAAGAATAGAATCAATACTAGCTTAGCTTAGCTAGAATATCGGAACACTCAATGTTCCAAATCACAACGGCATTCTGCAACACCATATGCTTTCCACTGAGAACTAATACCAAAGAAATTCATTAATGCATTTATTAGATAATTATATATCAGTAAAGTTAAGAGGAGTACAGATCGATAGACGCACATAGCTAGCTAAATATTCTACATATACCTACTCCCACTAGCAAGAAATATATAGAAAATTCTTACTCCATTTAATAAATACAATAAAAGATCTTAATCCATGATTGAATTAAGGGTAATTTTGTTGTTTATAATCTCTTCATGTTTTCTTTTTAAATTACAAACGCCTGCTTGGAAACCCTAATTGGAAGTAATATTGTTAGAGTTCAAATGATCCTTAAACTGATGAAGAGTGAAATGAGACAAGAACATCATGATGACAAGAGGTCAAAGAACCAGAATAATATTTAAGGCCAAAAAGAAAAAGAAAAGAAAAGAAGTAATGATGAAAAAATTCACCTAGTCTATTTCAGCAGCAGCAGCTAAAAAAACTACATAAAACAGTCAAAAATTTTCATCATTACACCAATCTGCAGCTTGTAAATTCTACAACTTTAATAATTTCTGTGTGAAAAGAAAATTCATTCATCTTAGCAGGTAGTAGTAATAGTTACCCGATCGAAGAACACCGAGAAATTGTAGCAGGAGTTCCAATGGAAGCAGTAGTTAAGGGGAATGAAGCCTGGTCCGAAAAAACAAAAAAGCTCGTAGCTCTTGTAATAACATGAGCTGGATCGATTGATTCCTTGAACCAGACAACATTTCCCTCAAGAAAAAAGCTTCCCTATATGTATACTACTTCTTCTTCTTCTTCTTCTTCTTCTTCTATATAAATGGGTTTTGTTTTTATTTTTATTTGAGAATGGTGAAATATTTAGATTTGACAAATGAATAAAAAAGAGAGCTGAAGTCGGAGACCACAGGCGTGATTTCTGGAATTGATAAGTCGTGTAGGGCTAGGATCAGAACGAGATAATATTTTGGCTGTCACACTCATTTCCTCGTGCGAAAAAATTAAGTAATCAATAATTTTATTAGAATATGATTTGATGCAATGAAATGATATAAATAAAAAAATTTACATCCCGTCCAACGAAGGCGGGAAGTGACGTCAGGGTGAGGGAGTCTGAATAAGGAACGATTTTTGGTAGGTTTTTAGGACGGCAGGGTTTAGAATCGAATCCCACATCGGAATGGGAGAGAAAGTTACTGGGCTATATATATAGAGTTGGAACCAAATTATCAACAAGGCC
>JAVXUL010135193.1:0-15357 GCA_035590515.1 Trichilia minutiflora
TTAAGCTCTTTAAATAGTTGTACATCAATATAGAAAAATTATTCAGCCTTCTTATATTTTTTGGTTCACTGTTTTCACTAACAATCAGAAAATTATTTTATCAAAAGCCTCTTCTATGGATGTATCTCTGAAGTGTTAGCCAAGGTCTTTATGATATTTAATACTATTATTTGTAGAGTAACAATCATTTATGGCTTGTTGAGAATTACTGTTATCTGGTTTTTGAGAAAATTTTTATCTGAAAAGGTTTTCTCATTAGCTAGGTTTCTCTCTGTGGGTTTTTCTTTCTGCTACAAGAAAGTAATTTTCTTATTTTTGTTTTTCTCATCGTTTCATTTTGGTTTTGGTTTATTTCTTCCTTTTTTATTTGTATGGAAAACATGAACTTAATGTGTGTGCCAATGTCACTGACATACACTCTAGGGTATTCTAGTGCTCAAGTGGTCCTGCTAGCTGAATTTCTGGGTCCTTAGCTGGCAGGATATTGAATTATATGGTCATGTTATAATCAGCTTGGCAGCCAGTTGGGTTAATATGGATGCGAAATTCTCAATGATTGCTTTCCTTGTGCAGGTTAGTGTGGGGACACTTCTTGCTTTTACTATGGTGGCAATTTCTGTATTGATTCTCAGATATGTCCCACCAAATGTGGTGCCAGTTCCATCATCACTCCAGTGTTCAATTGATTCTGTTGCATTGCTATATAGTCAGAGTTCTTCGGCTGCTAATGGGAAAAATCCTGTTGTTGATGCTGGTACTTCAGAAGAGAGTTATCCACCTTTACTTGGCAAAAAGGATGAAGCAGTTGGTTATCCTCTTATAAAACAAGTTCAAGGTAATGTATGACTTTTGTATTTGGCCATCTGGATCTTTACAATAAGCTCCTTATGCTAATTTTGAAATATTCTTATACAATTTATTCTTGGTTGATCAATAGCTGCTCTGATCGGTGTGCCTGAAATATCAATACAACTGATATTTTCACAATTTCATTACTAAATATAGTGTTAACTTGCCGTATGCAAGTATTGTTGAAATGCTAATGAAAGGGACTATAAAAGGCTGCATTTTCTGATGCAAACTATGTCCCTTTTCATTTTAAATTTTGGAGGTAGGGCTGAGCTGGACTGTTGGAAATATTGCACGCTAGATTCCCCATGTCCATTTATTCCTTGTGCCCTGCTATTTATCTTCTGGGTTCTGCTTAATTGGTTAATTCTGTTCTATATGATGACTACTGCAGACATTTTCAGTGAAGAGAACAGACGAAACATAGCTGGATGGACTATAATGTTTACATGTATAGGGGTGCTTGTTTTTACATATGCAGCTTCGGATTTGGGCCTTCCAAGGTATGCTGATCTTGAGTGCCTTTATCAAGCTGGTTCTGTAGATGATGGTTCCGTACTTGCATGCTTATATTATATATGCAACCTCATACCTGTCTCCATCTTTAGCTAAAAGATAAGAATTAAAGAAAAATGATTGTATTTTTTAGAAGCATTTCTATGGATTGATTATGATCAACCACAATCTAAAGCTATAGAAGAAGTGAGGTTGGACGAAATTTTTCATCATGCACGATGGATTCTACTACTAGATATATAAATGAGAGATGATAGAGGAAGAGAGTTGTTGGGTTAAAAGTCGAGGTCACTATTTAGGTCATACCCTGCTAGCCCCATGCCTGCATCTCGATGCGTATGGCGTGGTGCCAGCACCTAGGTGGGAAACAAATTCTGCAACCGACTCGAAAGTCAAGATACCAACTCCCAGCAGGCAAAGTTAGACATCAACTTATGCGGGGAGCGAATCTTGATAGTGAGTCAAAAGTCACAATACCAATGGCATACAACCTGTTGTTTTGCTACAATCTAAGTCTCGAAGGACGTGTCGGATGGAGGATTGACGACAATGCAAAGTGGGGTGACATTCAATAGAGATTCCCTCCAATCAAAACCTCCATACTATCCCCACTTGAGCTCATTTTCCTACAATTGGCAAAAGCAATAGTTAATTCAAAGGGTCCCAGATAAAACTGGTACACTAATTTTAAACTTTTGTAAGTATACGAACGCCTAAAGGAACCCAAGATCATTTTCTCTGAAAGCCCATTAAAATTTATTGACCCTAATACCAGTTACCCCAAATAGGCGTACAGCCCCTGGATCCCATGGGTACTGAGGCCGCTCATGTGCATCAACATCCTAATAGTCCAACATGACAGATTCCATTAACTAAACCTAATCCCTAATCCAGTCATATATCCCTATGAATCTACACATATCACCTTGTGAAAAATCACGATTGTATAATAACAAAAGCTGTAACCTAGCCTACTTAACCAAATTCGAATTTCTCTTAAGTCATGCCTCTAAGAAATAGAAATAGAAGTGAGGAAGTTAGAAATCACTTGTTGTGAATGAAGATTGGGGAGATGAAAAACTTCAAAGAAAAGAACTTGTGCGACGTTGAGATTTGATTGAGTCAAGTTTTGGTAAGCAATTTGTGCAAATGAGAAAAAAAAAAAGAAGAAAAGGAGTATTTATAGAGGTCTTAAAGTCAATGAGGCGGTGCTGACAACCCTAATGGATCGGATTTTGACGATCCAGATCACCTTACAATAATGAGGAACCCTAAAAAGACTCACCGTCATCAATGTCTCTCATTCTTGAAATGAAACATGGCACTATTGCAAGACCCGAAATGACAAGATTTAAAACAACACATTGACAAATAATGCACCTCCACAGCTATGAAATTTGAAATTCAAACTGTCTTGATAGTGGAAAAAAGTTGCCACAAGATCTAATGCCAGATCAGGAAAGTTGCAAATTTCTGCCAAAATTTCGTCCCGACAGGAACTTGGGGACTCATGTTGGGGTAAAAGTCAAGGCCATTGTTTAGGTTATACCTCGATAGTCCCACACTTGCACCCTTACTCCCATGGCATGGTGCCAACACCCACACAGGAAACAAATTCGTAACCGACTCAAAAATCACGATGATGATGCTTGACGGGCAAGTCAGACATCAATCTACACGAGGAGTGAATCAAAAGCCGCAACACCAATAGCATACAACTTGCCGCTTTGCTACAATCTAGGTTGCTTTCGCTAAGACGAATGCCGAAAGATCATTGCAGACTGTCACATTGTATTTAAGGTTCCGTACTACACAAGTTAGATTCTAAATAATTATTTGCATTGGCTCAAGCTTATAGGTAATGATTATGCAGTGATTCATTATCTGGAGCTAGTACGCAAACTCCTTTAACAAACGTCAATTTTCTATTTTTCAATGACCCATACATGCGAATGCTTGGAGAGGTACATCATCAACACCTATAAATACCAGTTCCAATCTAACGTGAAAGAGGTTAGAAAAATAACCAAGAAAGCACGACCAATTCGTATCAATATTTCTAAAATCTCTCTTTTTGGCAAAGAATTTTCTCCTTTTTCTTTAAATTTCCAACTTGACTTAAGCATCGGAGTTTATATACTAGGAAGGCGGCATTACTCTTAGTTTTCTTTGTGATTTCAGGGTGTTAAAAGGAGGGTGCTGCAGTGTTTTTACCAATGTAGGGGAACTTGACAGACTGTTTTACCAACGAGGAGAAGACGATAATCTATGTGGTGTTTGGGGTTTTCTCAGCCAGAAAATTTTAGGCATCGACAAGAGCAATATGGTTTTGTTGCAGAACAGATAATGACTTGGCATCTTGGTGATGACTGAGCTAAACCTCTTGAACTGTGCTTAGATTTGAGGAAAAGTTTAGTGGTCCATTGTTTTGTGCTACCATGCCTGAAAGACAATTCTTTAAAATATTCTTTTGTCCTTTGTGAACCTTATTTGTTAAAGCAGTTTGAGAGTCCTACATTTTCTTTACCTTTTTACATTGTGTACTCTTCTTCCAGGCTTCTCCAGTTCACTTTGTGTGGAGTCGGTGGTGCTCTTCTTCTATGTTGTCTTATTGTGCTAACATCTACAGATCAAGATGAGGCAAGACATAGCTTTGGGCATGCAGGAGGTATGTAATTTAGTCACAGATGTATAGTAATGGGCTCAATAGATTCGGCCTAATTTTGATTGGAAAACTAACGTGCACTTGTCCACTGGATGTGACCTAGAATTGTGTGAAACACACTAAAAGGAGGTGTTGTGATCAAATATAAGCAGGAGGATGAACAGGAAATATTAACTGCCAAGTACAAGTGATGTTTATTAAACACTTTTAGCTACTGTACTGTCAAAGTTACATAGAAGTACATCAGTCCTAAATATACCCTAGTTATCTAGAAGCAGCCTAATGCAATTCATAAATCATTTCTTTTTCAACTCTTTTAGAATGATTGAATTTTCTGAACTAATAGTTTTTGACAATATTAGTTGCAATCTTTTTGTCTGGGAGATTAAGTTGATCTGGGAAATTGTGTCATCACATCATTTCTAGGCTTTATCTGTGTTCCAATGTGGGAACCAGCCAATCAAACTAGTTATAAATGTGTTTACTGTAGATTAACTGAGAGTCATTGCCGACACTCATACCAGTTCAATTTGGTGAGAGATTGTCTTCTTGTACGTTTAATTTATGTATGGAATATCGTTATCTTTCCAGGTTTCACATGTCCATTTGTTCCACTCCTTCCAATTGCCTGCATTCTTGTCAATGTCTACCTACTGATTAATCTTGGGTGAGTATCCAGTAAATCAATACTCTGTTTTATTATCCAATCAGTATTTTATCATTTTTGTAAATCTTAATTCAATTTTCTTGTTTGATGTTTTCTGCCAACTTCCAGAGCTTCCACATGGGCCCGTGTTTCAGTATGGCTTTTCGTTGGAGTGCTTGTTTATGTATTCTATGGCCGCAAACACAGTTCACTCCTGGATGCAGTCTATGTGCCTGCTACTCATGTTGATGAAATTTACCGCAGTTCTGGAGATTCTCTGGCCTGAACATGTTAGGAGGGCCCTAAGTTACACAAGATTTTGCTTAACAGAAGAATCTCTTTGTTGTATACCTGAAACTTCCCATGACAAATACTTGTAATATTATTGTGGCCGAACTGATGGCTATTCAGTCTCATGCTTGTATATTTGTTCTATTTCTGTTGGTGGATGGCTTTGAAACCGGAAAATAGTGTATATAATTTGCCTATTCAATGATATATTTCTTTCTACAGTTGTTCTTTCACGTTTAACCTTTTATCTTCTGATGCAAATATGGTTATGATTATTATCTCATAGTCGCAACTTCTTGTGTTTGAGATTTGAAGTGTTTGATTCTTACTCCATAACTATTTTTTAAATAAATTACAACGATTTGACTTCGAATATAAGAATGGATGTGGATTTCTCATCCAGCCAAACATATAAATGGTCATCAAAAACTGACTACCGAAATTCTGCTTCTTGAATCTGTAATTTGAACCTGTTTTCCAGGAGTAAGAAGACGTATGCCTTGCATTATTCATCACATATATTCTTCAGAATATTAAACAAGATATTACATAGATGAGTTAATAAACAATATCAATCTGGGAAGGTTCTCAAGAGCTAGTGTGAAAATTGCACCAAGTACAAATATCAAAACGAAAGCTAACAATATCTTTGCCATGTACAGAAAATTGATTCCAGGTTTTGAAACCGTCTTCATGCTGCGTGTGCCACCAAAACTCTGCCAAATATAATCAAGATAAATTTCAACTGAGCACGTTTCACTCACAATTCCAACATATGTGAAATCATATCCATTGTTACAAAATATCAATCACATTACCAATATGAAGCAAAAACACATGTATTAGAAAGCACATTAATGACAACATGGGAAAAGACAAGGCAGCATGGCAGTGCAAGAAGAAAATTTCACACATATTACCAATATGATGCAAAAAATGATGTGTTGTTTTTGCAAATGCCATAGTCAAGCCTTCAAAGTATAGAGGTTTTGTGTAAAGCTAGTGTACAGTGCCAAAATTTGTCCACAGGCAGCCAATAAATTGTTATTAGGATGGGAGTCTTTATGAACTGACAACTCTGTTTGTACATAATTCAGATTTTGAGTACTCATGACATGGTCAAAAGGAAAAGGAGTTGAGCATAGAAGCCGAAGGTAGGAAAAGTCGAGAAAAAACTAACACATTCTCAACCAAGTTGGTACCTGCGTGCAACTTAACACAATTACAGGGTGTCAAGAAGATGAGGAAAACTAAATATTACAGACATTGAGGCCATGAAAAAAGAAGGAATGCATCTTGATTAAAAACATGCAGACTTCATGTTGCTTTTGGGTTGACGAGTCTTCAACACACTTGAATGAAAACATAAAGAACTACCTGTAGCCAGCTCAGACAGAGCTTTACTACGTTGACATCAATATTCTTTTCATACTGGTGAAATTCCACTTATAGTATATAGATTTCATGTAATTTATTCCGTATTCTTGTCATTACCACAGAATAGTTATTTAATCCTAGCACCAAAGACAGAGCACTCAACTAACACAGATGTAAGACAACTTATATAGCATGGATTAGAATCAAAAGATTAATCCAGCTTAACTTATAACCCTTGTTTTGTTCATTAATTAGAACTTGAGAGGAGGGGATAAACAAAACTCCTTGGTTATGTATTCTTTGTGACACGGGGAGGATTTATCCACGTTATTCAGGCTGCTTAACAGTAAATCATAACTTTTGGGGAAGGGAAACTGAATTTAAGTGATTGTCACAAAAAAACAGTGGATTTGTATGCAACAAAAAATTTCTGACTCAAGATAAGCTGGTAATACAAGATTTTCTCCTATTTATTTTATGATCCAAACGATCACTTTCTCAACTTCAAATCTATAAAGCTATCTATAATTTAGAAAAATTGACTCATATTTACTAGTCAGTATAGAAATAAGATTAGCACCAGCAAAGGCCAAATATATAAAAGACAGTTACACTAAGCTTAGATTCGAGACAGCTCTCTGTCATATATCCATATTTGATTTGCATAAAGATGGCCCCTTAACTTGCAAATTTATTCATAACTACCCATAAAGTTTGGTGCATACATATTACGCGATCTGATCACTCTCGAGTTTGAAAAAGCCCATCTTAAACTTCATACGAAAACTTCATTCTTGACAAAAGTTTTGGTTTCAACAAAAATTCTTAAATGTAAGATACAAAAATAGATGCAGACAACAAAAGAATTCATACCTCTACACCAGGTATTCGGCCTGGAATCATTGGCATTCTTTCTCCTTTACCAAAACCTCCTTCAAGAAAGATACAAATTTCAGTCCCAAGTAAGCTTAAACTAATCATACAATACACAGAACCTACAGCATTATAGCACAAGTCAAACTGAAAAAACAACACTTTACCAGAATAATCTACTTCAGTAACTGTTTGCAATTTCCATCCATTGCCATGATCTACGAGAACTGCATCAGGCCCAAAACTGATTGGTTCCTCCCCTTCTTTAACTGCTTCAATATGCAAAGCAAGAGGGCTTCCGGTATCCAACTTCCTATTTATCAAATTCACAGCAAAACCAGCCTTTGTTCCGGTCGCATAGCGGGTTTTCTTACCAGAAATTTTGCATGTAACTTCCAGAAACTGGTTCATATAACAACTTGAACTCAATATGTAAACAATTTCTAGTTAAAAGAAAAGGAATAGAATGAAATATACTGTAAGTATACTGCTAGTTGATCTACATTGCATTGCGCTCAGTTTGAAGATTCAATTCAAACAAAATGAACCCATCAAAAAATTTAACCAAGCTTCAATGAAGTTTCTATCGTTCAACAACAACAATCATACATGGTTAGATGCAGCAGCATAAACATAAAATTTCTTCTCTCTTTCTTTTATCATTCACCAACAAAATACAAGCAATCACATAAAAAAAATAAAGAGATGAAATTACCGATGGAGGCGGTGAAGGATTGACTTTTGATGACTCTCCGTCTGCCATTAGAGAAAAGGTAGAAACAACGTTTTAATTTGATTCAACAATTCTTTCACTTTCGCATCCCGATACCTGTTCAATGTCCATTTTCATTGCTGAACTACATTATACCTCCCCTTGCCCATCCTTTCATTGGATATTTTCATAAACCTCCCCTATATTTGAGAATATATTAGTTGGAGAAAACATTTGGAAAAAAGATCAGAAATCTCCCCTATATGGCTATATGATCATTTATTGACTAACACTAACCTTGAAAAAACATAAATACTCTTAAATTTTACATTTAAAATAAAAAAAATTATAATTAAGTCTTTAAAGTTATATTTATTTACATTATTTTAAAATATTTTAAACTCAATCTAATTTTAGTTAATTTAGATAATTTCTTAAATCATATTTTTTTTTCATATTATCATTAATATTTTCTCATTTATTTAATAGTATTTTAATTTTTATTCTATTATTTTTAATTTATTTTATCTTAAATTCAATTTTTTTTATTTTATCTCATACTCTATTAATACCTCCTAACAAATTGTCAAAAATCTTGAAGAAATTCAAGAAAATTACCATATTTTATCCTATATTTAAAATTGATCACTATTAAAAATTCTTTTTCAAACTAAACTAAAAATCTATCTTTTGAATGATAATATTCTTATAAAAAAATTAAGATAGAAATTCTCAAGTATGTGCTTATAAGTTTTGTTTCAATTTTTTATAAGGGTATTATTATCTAAACGATGGATATTTAATTTAATTTAAAATAGTTTTTTAATAGTGATTAATTTTAAATATATGATAAAAAATGTAGACATTTTTGTGAATATTTTAAAATATTAATATATTAAAAATATAATGATAAATTTTTTTATTTTCATTTTATACCTCTTTTATATGAAAATTGATACAGTAAAATAAGATAAAAAATGTGATTATTTTCATAAATATTCTAAAATATTATTATATTAAAATTATGATGACAAATTCTTTATTTTTATTTTATATATCTTTTATATTAAAATTAATATGACAAAATAATACATTTTCATAATCAATATATTAATTTTATTATTTAATAAAAAAATCAGTTACTATATAATTATTTATATTTATATTTTTTAGTTAAATTTTATTATTTTATTTTTTAAAAAAATATTTTTGATAGACTCTCGTTTAACTCTTACAATCTTTTAACAAAATGTATATTATCAATTTTTTTCTTCTTTTCTTTAAGTTTTTTTAAACCCATCATAATAAATATTTTTCCAAAAAAATAATTAAAAGAAGAATTTGTTAATTCTATATTATTTCATTTTTCATACATTATTCGTTTCACTTATAAGTTTTTTTAATTTAGTTTTTTCATACATTTTTTATTATAATTTAATAAAAATAATTTTCCCTCGTTTATTTATTTATTTTCAAAATCTCAAGAAAAGGCCTCCATAATTTTCTAAGAAATTTTCTTATACATCTTAAATCACAAATGGTATAGACAAAATGGATGTTTGTCGATCTTCATCATCTACGTATATAACTTAGTGATAATAAATTGAGTTTGTAACGTCTGATTTGGATACATATTATAAATTCGATTTTAATTAATTATTTATGATTTAAATGAGATATTTAAACAGTGATACACTCAATTAGTATCTCCCTAAAAATTAATCGAATAAAATTCCTCCGTTAAAACAAAACCCAAATACTCTTAATTATAAAAAAAAATTATCAATTTTCAATATGGGATAATTAGTTGCGAAGAACATTTCCAAAAGCCAAAATCTAATAGACACGTGCCTGCTTTTGAATATATATATATATATATATATATATATATATATATTTGAATTTATTTCAATATTTTTAAATTATGTCTTGGTTTAACATATATTTTAAAAATAATTTAATATTTACTCATCCAGTAATACTCATCTCGTTTTTGTGTTTGTGAGCGTTGATTTCTTGGGAGCTAACTCCCCTTTAGTAAGAGTGGATTTGACATTATATCTTCAGGGGGATCTCCAAATAAGTGAAATTAGATCTATGGTTGCAAAATAGAGTTATGTGACAAAAGATGCTAAAAGATTTGACATCAATATTTATTGATTTCATATTATTGAATTATGAAAGTTCTTAATTTCTATATGAGATTTCATTTGGATAAAATCAACAATAAATTCTCAACAGTCGACACTCCATTTTCTTAAAAGTCTATCATCTATGAATAAATAGTTTCAATCCTTCAACCATTATCCAATTAGCAATGTTTTCTAAAGAAAAAGCCCAGCAGTACTCAACAAAGCTCCTCTGCCTCTAAAGAGAAATGTCCATTCCAGATTACGAAACCCATTTGATGATTACCCATGGTGGAATTTTGGACCCATTTCAAGGAATAATATCATCCGGAAGTACTAGGCTTGGTTCTGAGGCAACTACAGATGCACATATCTATAAAATTCATATTGATAATTACAAGAAAGAGGATGTGAAGGTTCAAGTTGAGGACTAACAGAATTGTTAACATAAGCGGAAAGGAGAGAGTGAGGGAAGACAGGTGATGGGTATAGTTTCATGGAAAGCAGAAATTGGCTACTTTTCTCGCAGGTTCACTTCGCCAATGCTAATAGAAATGAACTGAAGGCCTCAATAAATAATGATCTTGTTACTTTTGTTGCTCCAAAGAATTCGGTTCAAAAGCTTTTAATTTTTTAAAAAAATCTAAATATTACCTTAATGGTATTCCTCTTATTGAATTTGGGTGTAAGCCTAATTCAAATTCCAAATCTCTTGTACCATTTCAAAAGATTTTATTAGTGCCTATATAGGCATTGATTCACCATCAACATGGACCCTTGTTCTGAATATTCTGCTCCTGCATTACTCTTAGGAAACAAATAGGAGAAAATGAAGATACAACAATAAACTCTATTGAAAAAGCCAAGATAAAAGCTCTATTGCCTGGATAAACATACAGCTATAATTTTCTCTAGTTAAAATGGCACATGAAAACTGATTCATCCAATAAAAAGGTTTTAAAGGGATAGCCTTCTACATTTGTCAACGTACTTGTGCACTTAGCGAGTCCCCCAATCTTTCAATTTCTTGCTTCCTTTTGGTTTTGCAATGGGTGCATTCATCCCTGCCATTTTTGCATTGTACTTAGCCCGAAGGGGATCATTGTACGTCCATCTGCAGAACGAACAAGATAAAGTCAAGGATTGTTAGGAAAACAAATATCATACCTTAAACCACATATCAAAACATCATTTTTTAACATATTGTATCTTCTAGAGATACAAATAGCGATGCTGGAAACCAAGAAGATAAAATGTCTCAAAAAAAATGCACCAAACATTTCTAATAATGTCTTCAACATCCCACTAAAATTACAACTCAGCAAGGCACAGTAGAGAGCCAATGTTCCCTTCACACATTATTTTCGTTCTACAGATCTTTGTAATATCCTAAACAAAATATCTAATTTTGATAAAAGAAAAATGCTTACCAAATTGCAAATACTGGCAAACCAAAAATAACAATGAATTAACAAAGTCACTCTACAATGGCCCAGTGATATATAAAGGCAAACAAGTGTTTTCGACACTTTTTGGTTCTCCCACATAAGAAAAACTATATTGATACCAAAACAATATAGTGATAGAAAATTCTATTGAAACAGATTATCCCAAATAAACATGAATTTGAAGAAAACAAAATTTAGAATTGGGTGTGTTATATAATTTGCTCCCCCATATATAATAATGATATTCCACACCAATATTAAAACACATTTGAACTTATGAGCTTCATGCTTTATGAAATTCCACATGATAGTTACACTTGCATGGACAATAATCAGGAATGGAGAAAAAGTATCTACACAAATATCCGTTAATTCAACATGTTATAAGCCACAACAATCAGCACATTAAATTTATATAAACTGGAATCATTCATCAGTTATCCTGTATTGCAGAGTCAAAATCTAAGGCAGAGGAGCGGCAAATGAACACTGGTAAAGTGGATACCGAGAGAAGAGGAATTGGAAGTAAAAGAAAAAAAACATAAACAGAACTTACGGATTGTTCCAATCAGTGGTATCCTCTTGAACAAGATGGGTCCACTTAGTCCTCCCGCTACGACCAAAATGCTTCACCTGCATGACCTTAGGCAATATGGTCTTGTCCATCTTATCTTCTCCAGTTGGGTCGGAGAAATCACGACGGTAAATCTGGTCTGTTCCAGCAGTTGCAGAATGGTCATCTGCATCTGATTGAAAGAACACACCCTTGTGGTAATATTTCTGCATAAATCTCCACTTCTGCTTTGGTATTGGAGCAGGTTTTGGGTTCCTCCTCTCCCACTCCCTTCTTTCTTCCTCTGTCATGTTTCTCACCTTCTCAATCTCCTCCCTCTCCTTCAACACTGCCTCCCTGGCATCCCGATCCCTCTTGATTCTTGCTATCTCTCTCACCTTCCAAGCCTCGTATTCCTCTGCCTCATTAACATCATCATCAGTATCCACATCAGCAATATTGGCCTCCATTTCCAAATTCTTCTGAATTTCTTCATCTTTGCGGACCTCCTCAACCAATATCTGCTTTGTCTCCACCTTCCTATCCTCCAATTTCCTCTTGGCCAATTCCTCGAGGGCTTGTTCTTCAGCCTCAAGCCGCTCACGCTCAGCTATGGTATCTCTCTCCGACTTTGGCACAAATACAGGCTTCAACATCGCAATACCCATTTGTTCCTCTTCTGAGTCAGTCTCATACTCAGATTCCTCTTCCTCTTCTTCTTCTACCGGCTCCTCCTCTTCTTCTGGAAGAAGAGCTGCTTCTTCTTGGATTCTCTGAAGCAATCTCTCTTTAATCCTTCTCCTCTTCTCTGCCACTGCTTCCTCATCCTCTTCCTCCACATCCAATCCTTCTTGCCTTGTATCTTCCTCTTCCTCTGTGGAAACAATCTCAGCTTGTTGTCGAATGCGTCTATGATCAGCTCTAACCTCGTCACGATTATATATCCTACTCTCAGCCAAACGGCGTAGCCTAGGGTCATCCTTCCTGCCAATATCTGAATCTTCTTGACTTGGGAAAGCTTTCTCAAGGGCAGCTGCCCTTGCCATCCTAATATCATTGTCTTCATCGATATCATCTGCCCACTCCGGAGCTTTACCTGGCCAATACCTTTTCACCTTCGTTTGCCCAATTTTCCCTCTAAGCTTATCCCTAATGGCAATTATAGTATCACTAACACCTGCAGTGACTGACATTGTTGCAAGCAGCAGTACAAACCCAGGAAAAGGAAAAACCACAAACAAAGAGCTAAAAAATGCTTCAAAAAACACCCAGGTCTAACTTTTGAATCCTTCTAGGTATAAACTTGATAAGAGAAACCTCCACATTTAGAGGGTCTATCTAAACACCCTGAAACCAAAATAAAATTTATACTTAGCAGAAATTTAGTCAAATTAATACCAAACAAATAACACATGAATTTAAAGAATGTGTAAATCATAAACTAATTCTCTCTATGTTATCATCTACAATCATCACAGTCGGAACAACTCCACATATAAAAGTTCAATAGAAATTAATTCAATCAAATCATTCAACAGAAATCACTTACCTATTCAAGGAAAGAGAGAAACAAAAACATCTTACTTTTAACTTCAAATCATAAGAGGACGAGTACCCATCAACTTTCCTTGATTTCTCAACAAACACAGTGATTTAGATGAGGAAAACCCGAAACCTAAACTCACAGCTGCAACTAAACATTTAGAAAGAAGAGGGAAAAAAAACCATAAACCCATAAACAACAGACTAAACACGAAAACGTATATTTCAAGAGACAAATATTTGGAACAAAAAATTGAAAGGCTCTACCAATTAATAAATAAACTCTATAAGAAATATAATTTTATATAGAGACTTCATAAATAACATAAATAAAAAATAAAACTAATAAAATAAATTTACTATTAAAAAGCAAAAACCATGAAGTTCAAAGTGCCATTAACCCTATTAAACGTCAACTCATACGATTGAACAATAAGCGATTTTGAACCGACTGATAAGTTATTAAAAACAATATAATTACCTTAAACTAGGGTTAGACCAAACTTCGAAAGCGGGAGGTCAGTGACAAATATTGATAAAAATGGAGGTAGAGTTTTTTGATCACCAGGGGCCAGATGTTTGTGCGGGGCACGACTGTCTATAGCCCGAATAGAAACGGTTTTTACGTGTAGTCGGTTTATTTTTCGGGTTGTTTGGATCCATTATGGGGATGGCATTAATGGGCATTGGCCTTGGAACAAATAATATGTCAAAATAAAAAATTAACATGATATAAATAATATATTAAAAATTAAAATGGTAAAAATTAATATATAATATTAAATATATAAATAATATTATTGAAAATATAAATTTAATTTCTTTATGTTAATATAAATATAGTGTTGCACATAGCTATCAAAAAGATCACAATATATAATTTTTTTCTATGTAATGATAAATATATATATATATTTTTATAAATAATAAAATAATATAAAATTATAATTATTTTACTCCCTTTGTTATCTTAACTATTAAATTTTATTCAGATCAACATATGATTGGCTAATATGAAAAATAAGATATATCAATTATTTGAAAATAAAATTCCATTTTCAAGGGGAACTCAAATTCTTCCATTTGATTTTTTTTTTATTTTCTTTTTGCAATTTGTCTCTATTTGGGGATGAATGATTGTTGTGTATAATATCTGAAGAGACCAAATTATTATACATATAATTCGGGGATTAAATTCTAATTCTAGTTGCACAACAATTAGCCTAAACTTTGGCTGTATACAAGATAATGATATTGGACTTAGCAGAACTTTATTTTCATGAGTAGGGAAGTGTAAAATTTTGAACGTTTGATGCAAAACTTAAGATGCTAATTAAGTTATAATTATGTGAGAATTTAGTACCAAATCTTCACCCTTAATTGGGGAGTCTGCATATTCAAAAGTTGCTCCATTTAATCATTTAAAAACTTCTTCTCAGTTTTATTTATTGGTAATTATCTTAATTATATTTAATGTTTTTTATTATCTTGTCATTATTAGCTTACATTTAGTTTTCTTAAATATCTGCTTTGTAAAGTTTATGCAAAAGCTGTCCATCATGTTTGTTTATATATATATATATATATATAATGTTTTATGTATCGTAAATAATATTCGGGAATCAAAAGTTGGTCTGTCTAGGGTGGGCAAATTTAAACCGATCCACTTCAAACCGTTCCAAACCGCTTAATTGGATTGGTTTGGATCGGTTTGAATCTATGTTAGATTGATCTCTGGATTGAAATTTTACAAACC
>JAVXUL010135204.1:0-15356 GCA_035590515.1 Trichilia minutiflora
ATAATCTTTCAATAATTTAAATAAAATATTTAAATTATTTTTATTTAATTTTTAAAAATAAAATAAAATATTTATAACTTTAAATTATAAAATAAATTCATAAATTTAATAAATATTTTAAATATAATTTTTGAAGATTAATTTATAATTTTTTTTAGTAGAAAATATTATAAATAAAGTATTAAAATAATTAAATTTAAAATATTTTTTTAAAAAAATTTAATTATTTTGATTTAGGTATTTATATGATATAAGTCATGATAAAAATTAATAATTTATATGATAAAAGTATGTATTTTTATTTTTAGTAAAAGGAGTATTTGTTATTTAAAAAAATAATAGAGGGATTTATGTTTTAAAATTTATGACAGGAGATATTTATGTTTTCAAAAAATAATAGGAAGATTTGTGTTTTAAAATTTATGAAAAGAGATATTTATGTTTTCAAAAAAGAGTAAGAGGTAACTGTCATTTCCCCTTTCCAAAGTCATAGATTTCCTGCATTTCCAATTCATGTTAACATTCAAGAAACCTGGCTAGTTACAGAAAAATTTTCAATAGGAGATAAAAATATATATAATTAAAATAATACTAAAAGATAATGTTTTTTATAAATTATTATATACAAACTAATATTATATAATAATAATGTTAATCATTTTTTGTCCACGTCATTTTTTATAATTGTATTAATTTTGTATTTTTATTAACTAATGATAACATGTTATATTATTTTGTACACAAAAATTTAAACAAAAAATTTACATCACGACTACCATTCATATAACAATGTACAAAGTTAAATACCCTAACAATATGTACATGTAATTTGTATTAAGATAAAACAGCAAATTGAAGGGGCAAGTCATTTTAAGTCTCTTTGCAGCATGAATGTCGCATCTACTCTAGTGCCTTACTAGAAGCACGAATACTCTTCCTGAACTAGGATTAAAACTCAAGTCAGCATAATTGATGCGCACCGAGAACCTGGCAATCACCCTTTTTGTTAAAGAAATAGATAAACAAACAGACACTTGCATTTTGGATGCGAAAAGGCACAGATACAAACTTGCTCATCTGCCTGGAAAAACACACTTCTAAGGGCTGTATTCTGTCAATGGAGCCTGGCTGCAGGGAAGTGGAACGACCTAAAAGAAAACAGTAGAGATCAACAAGACTAAACCGAGACTACCCAGATTAGATTGTAAACTTTGAAGGCTCAGTCTATGTAATACCTGATCATGACTTGAAGATTCAGGTATCTCGGTTTTCATCTTCTTTGAGCTGCATATACTGCTTCCTTTTTCACCATTAAACTCTTCATCAATGAAGTTCTGATCTGACACCTCTACAAGAAATCAAAGCATAATCAGAGTATCAGTGAACTGTACGGATAATTTATTACCTCTCAGCAAGAACCTTCTATTCACAAATGCAACATGAATCATAACAAAAGATTTTGTACCCTTATTGTCTCTGCAACTCCATACTCAAGTAAATCACCCTGTAATCCCAATTAAAGGGGTTGGTAGGATGAAATTTTTAAGTTCCCTTAAAACCAACTTCTTTCTTGATTGTAAAGTATATATTAAATATACTTATTACATATAACCTCTTTTTCACCCATGTTTGTAGACACATAAAAGATATTGGAACACCTGTACGCGCAAAACCCTATCTCTTTTCACATATCTTTTAACTACGCCTATCCTGAAGATTGGAATACCATATGAACCAAATCTCAAATGCATACTTCTAACCTCCTTGAGTTACCAGTTTCAGCTTCCTAAAGAATGTATATTTCACTGAATAAGATAGTGACCAAGTAGAGAAGAAATGGCAATATCCAAGTAATGTCTCAAACAAGTCAAAGGCAAAAAAGATCAACTAATATAATTCACTAATAATTCCACATTTTGGAACTCTATGGATTTATGACATAGGTGATAAATTTCGTTTCACCTATGTGATAACACCAAACAAGCACATAAAACAGGATTCGTGAAGTAAGAGGCAATAGATGTAAAGTAACAAATCATTGCTTTGAGCTGAAAAATACAGCTGTAAGCACCTTCATCACTGCCAACGAATTCATTATGACACAAATGAGATGGATCAATGTGCTCTGATCTACTAGCTGCTTCCCAGAACACTACCTTCTTCCCACTAAGATTGGTTACAAATTTTGATCCAGCAATACCCGGAGGATTTGTACGTGCTAAATTTTTTGCCTTGCATTCAGATTTAAAATGCCGGATCCATGGACTTGCCAAGAACCTATGGGTATCACGTGTCTTATTTAGTTGAAATTCAGGTCTTTCAAAGTTAACCCTCTGCCAGCAACCACCTCGAAGAAACTTAAACTGGTAAAAAAAGAAAGAACGAAAGAAACAACACAAATTACAACAAGACCACACATTTGTAAGCATATATACACCAATAACAACGGGTAAGATAAGAAAAGACGTATATTTGAACCTGTCCAGAAGGAGTTTGCCTGGATGATGCAACATAGTTCCTTTTCAATGAGTTCAAACCAGGAATATCCATGGAGTTATATAACTGGTTAACAAATGATGCTTCCATGGACTTAAGGTACAAACTATGCTTCTCATCTGTCCATTCTGTAATAGACTCTTTTACTCTTGAATCCTGATATGCAATAAACTTTACAATCAGAAATCCTCAAACATACTAAAGTAGATTTCAACCGAGAGAATGAAAAAGACAAAAAGAGAAACATCTTTAAGAGTTCGGTAGATCAAAAACCATAAAATTCAATAAGATGGCTAACTAGCGGAAAACAGAGATCAAACCAGAAATACATGTAAAGCCTAAAGGTTTAACATCCAATTTAATTCCAACTTCCCCGAATCTCCCTATCCACGAACACGCAACTTGGATTGTTTAACAGTTCAGCTTAATTGATCTCACCAATGATTGCATTTTTAGTTTTCCTCTAAAAAAAACTTTAAACGTAATGATGTGACCATTACAAGGAAGCGGATCTTGTCTAGAATCAAATTGCCGTAAGCGTTCAAACTTGATTTACAACCCTTTCAAAAACAAGCCAGACAAGGAAACAAAAACAGACCTACCAAACCTTCCACCAAACCGGAAATTCAATCATCAACCAAGACAAAGAAAGCTGAGAAACTATTGAAATTGTAGGTCTTCTTAACGTTGTTCATAAAGCGTAAACATGAATGCCGTATTAGCTCTTGAAAAAAGAAAGTAAAGCAAAGGACGTCTAGAGAAGAAGGGACATCATACCAGGCTCCAAATCTGTTTTCTTGGAGCAACCTCGTCTGATTGTTGATGATCCATCTCAGATGTATGTGAAGTCGCCTGAGTTTCACTTTTCTCTAAACCATCCATGCACGGACACAGGATCTCAGAGAATAAGCACCTGGCACGATGCAGATAGTGAGCAAGAGAGAAGTAGAGCGAGGAGTTGAAGAGGATGAATGAAATATAATGGCAGAGGAGTAGCGCTGGAGATCAAAGAACGGAACCGTTGTCACCGCTTTTAACGTGTCATGGGACCATCATGTTGCCACGTCAATGACGGAGCTGATTAGAACTCTATCAGAACCAGATATTTTTAGGAATGTGGAAAATATCTATTCTGTTTCCCTGATAGTTAGTATTACGTGGTTATGCACTTTAACAGACAAACCACTGTCAATTACTTAATTACTAAATCCGCAACCGCAATGGTACTCTTCACGTTTTTAAGCTGGGTTTGCCATTTTCCCACAATTTCAAAAGACGGCCAGATTATCCAGAAAATTGTATAAGCAATAAATAATCCCGATATAAAAATATCTGCGGTGTGGAAAGATCAACACAGCATTAAGAAGAGGCGGAGGTAGTAGGAATGTAGGACCAGTTTGACCCTGGGGCCTGGACGAGTTCTCAACTCCCCCCCATTTAACTAATGCAGAAAAGACGAGGACAAACAAGGAAACAAATGGGAAATTGCATTTACTGTATCAACTTTTATTTTAACTTCAAAAGTAAAATGGTATAAAAACATTCAGTAACTTCTTTTTTAAATAAAAAATTTAATTGATATTTAATATTTAAAATTTTATTTCACATCAATTCTAGAACTACGATAATTATGTAATTTCAACACTTCATTACTAACACTTAATTTGACATATGAAAATCATACACAAGCATGCTTGCTAGCTCAGGTAAAAAGAAACTTGTCAAATTATAATTTGTTTATACCATTCTCTCCTCACTCCCTAAATGCCATGTCATTTACAACAAGAATCTAGAATAAAAGTTTAAAACATATAACATCACTTAATAATAATGAGCATGAAAAATACATGTTTAACTTCTGCTTGTGGATTCCTCTAAACAGACCACGAAATTCTAATGAATGTCAGTGATTATACTTGTATTCATAGTAATAAATATGTAAACTGCATGAGGTAACTCCTTTTCAACATTGACTGTACGCACAAAAAATCTAAATTGCGCCATTCTTTATAATTTTGAGCACCGACTTCTGCAAAATTAGCGTTCAAAATGAATTGAGCATAATTTAGGCTTTACATTAGCTATTATATATCATCTTAATTAAAAAAGAATCGAATATATTTTGGGCTTTACAGTAGCTCTTATACGTGCCATTTCTGGTGGCAAGAAACAAAGAATTGCGATTGAGATCATATCAACTCTTATTTTGACCCGCTTATTTCTTGTCTTAGCCCCGCAATTCTCCCAAATTCTGTTTTCCTAAACACTGACTTTTGTAGGTTATACACTCAATGAAAATAGGAGAGCCTACTCCAAAGAATTGTCGCTCAAATTTCCTCCTGCTGCTCACCCTCTGAAATGACAGTTTCTTGCAGCTCAATCCTGCCTGAGTCAGCAGAAAAAAAAATAAGGAAAAAAATAAGAGCAGCCACTAGATTTTGCTGGTATTATATCTAGAACCAGCTTAAAATGGTCCGACTCTTGTTTTCATCACTAATACAGTTATACTGTATTCAGGCAACGTTCCTGATCCATTACCCAAGGAAAAAAACAAATATAGAAAAAGAAAGTGCTTGCTACATGAAACAAAATCTTCATGTAGCCAACAGAACTGCTTCATTCAAAATATACCACATCAGGAGCATAAAACTCTATAGATGCATGAACCTATTTACTAACTTCCAAGTAAAACATTTGAACATATATGTTTCGCAAGCCCTGAACAACAAAAAGAACATGTATGTTTGACCATGCATATTTGAGATATATGTAGTAAAAAGTCCCGTAAACTCACTTTAAGGAAAGAATTGATTGTATGTGGCTGGAAACGGTATTAATAGGTTTCTTGCTAGATGGCAATCATCTTTCATTTTCACAAACCCATTATATGGCTCTTTTACTTCAACAAGTTAGTGAATGGAAGTTTGATATAATTGATTACAGAATGAGCCATTGACAAATAGTAAATCTAGAGACATAGATTCCTCTGTTCTGATAACTACATGATTTTTCATCAAGAAGGTATATCCTACGACAGCCAAGCTAGTAGTGCCACTCTGCTCAGGTCAAAAAGAAAGTAAACCATACCTAACAAGGAAATCAGAGAAGGCACTTTTGAAGACCCATTAGATCTCGTATCTGTACCTGCAAACCGCATATAGATTATCGAATCTGGTGTCCTTATTTAAAAGGTGCAAGGTGACGTGGGAAAACATATATTCCCGATCATCACACAATTGACTTAACAAGCTATGGTTAAAACATGTCCAAAGAGATGAACCATATGCTTCAGACATTCAGTCAAATTTCAGATGATTTAATAATATGGTTTGTTATTGATCTACAAAAGGGAAGTAAATACCAGAGGAAGCATACCTGAATTTTCAAGTGATTTAAGGATGTCAGATTTCTTAAAAGTATACCCTATAAAATTTGTGTCTTTTGATGTCAGCATCTGCAAATCAAATATCCAAAATGTACTATAAATTTAGTATCACATCTGATATAAAATGCAAATTCCTAGAACTATGATGATACAAGTATGTCAGAAATCTCAAAATTCATTAGTGAGTTGATATAACAGGGTCATTAAATAGATGAGTGAGAACATAGATGCAAGTCAGCATTCCGTGTGTTGTTTATATTATGGGAAGAAAATAGAGAATTGAGTCCTACCTTTCTCCAAGGTCCCACAGTTGGCATCGTAGATGGCGGGCCATCAACCTGGTAAAAAAAGGAGGCTCAGAAAAAGATTACTTCTATAAGAAATTAAAAGAACAAAGAAAAGGTTCTAATTGCATCTGAGTAGATTTCATAGATATTTGAAATAGAAACAAAAAAATCTCTAGCTGTGTATCCTAAAATTTAATAAATTCCATTAAAGGCAAAGATCAAACAGTTATTAGAATCTATGTTGATGGGCCTGAATTTGCAATCAAGGTCTCATTGAGAAGACTGAGCTCCAAAATTGATGAAGATACCATTCTCTTATTACTCTTTAACAATTTAACCTCAAAGTTCTAATCTACTTACTTCTTGAAACTTATCAAAATTCTGAGTCTCCAGCTCCCCATCAACTGTAGGCTTATATGCAGCATCCATTTCATACAACTTGTCCCACTGGATGCCTTCGAACCACTTATGTGCCTGACAAACATTTGATAACTTATAGGACAACAATAACCAGGTGAAATTAAGTATTATCATAGAGGACATATTACGATGTTCTAAAATCCCAAACGCAAATAGCTTAAACCAATCAACAGATATAACATGACTGTTTGGTCTCCCTATTCTTTTTACAGGCATGATAAGAATGCAGATTCACTTTTAGCTGGTTTATGCTGTCGTAATATCTTCTAAATACACAAGGTTAAACAAAAACTAAAGTTTCTGAAGTACATTATATAATTTTAATGGGGAACACTGTTATTTATATTGAAGATGATTACCTTTAATTCTTCAATTCCTCTGGTTCCAAGCCTTGTTTCAACATCACAGAGCAGATGACAAATCAGATCCCTAGCTTCATCTGATATTTTTGGTTCTTCAGGGAATTTCAGGCATGTTTTCCAGTTGATTATCTAATTCAAGATAAAAATATTATTTAGCACATATGGTAGACACTGATTATATAACTACAAACCACAACTTAAGTATCACCTTACGGCATGTGATCCTTTGATCATCAGAACAGAAGGGAGGATAGCCTATCAGCATCTCATACATGATTGCACCCAAGGACCACCAATCACACTCCATTCCATATCCCTTCTTTAGCAAAACTTCTGGTGCCATATAATCAAGAGTTCCAACAGTTGAATAAGCCTACAGAACATAGATATAGCATGCTTCATAACTTGCAACTTGTAAACAAGACTACCCAAGAAATATACAAGTGAAAGATCTGCAAAATGCAGGAAAATTTCATGCTAAAGAAAGCCAAGTTTGATAGTCTATCATATTGCACCTAAAATATAACTTTAGGTTTAGAAAATGAGAACAATAAAGATACCAATGCTCGGCGATTACGTCTCCACTGCTGTATTCGGTCTTTTGGTGTTAACCAATGTCCTTCAGCTTCACTTGGAGTTTCCTCGTTTATAATATCTTCGTCTTCCAATAGAATTGTTGAATACTTATCCTCTAGAGGTTTGCACAATCCAAAGTCTGAAAGCTTCAAATGGCCATTTTTGTCAAGTATCAGGTTATCTGGTTTTATATCCCTGCAAAGCATAACAACCAAAGAGCTAAAGTTCTGGAGAAAGTGAATATCACTAGTTTCCTTCAATAAATGGTAGGAGGTAAGATGTTACAAGATTTTTGAAGTGTTCTAATCATCTATCATCTCAAATTAGGCTGCTTGGGATAAGTACATATTTTAACAAACTTTTATGCTTTCGTGTCTCCCACAACAAAATAGTCAGCAGAGAACCTGCCCTGAGGAAAAGTCATTCCTTTTATAAAGCTGAAACCAGCCATCTTCCCAAAGTCTAAACTTTGCCTATGAACATCAGCCAGGTAGAAAAAAAAAAGAGAGAGAGAAAGAGAGAGAGAGAGAATGATCCAATAGAATGACAAGGCAGGTCACAGAAGCTCACCAAAAGTTTGCCACCCTATCCAAACATGTACTCATGCACCTTTAACTATCTCTTTGAGCATGAAATTTCATTGACAATGTAAAAAATAGTGCACCCTCCTACTTCTCGACAATACATGCAGATGGTGATCACAGACACCTTCATAATCTGAATGATAAAAGCTACTGGAGAATTGTCATACCTATGAACATAATTATGTTGGTGAATTGAGTGAATAGCCAGAATGCTCTCTGCTATGTAGAAATGTGCAACATCTTCCGAAAGAATATCTTTTCTCATTAGTAATGTCATAATGTCACCACCAGGCAAATACTCCATGATGAGATATAAGAAATCAGAATCTTGAAAAGAATAGAACAGCTGTACTATGCACCGACTATCAACTTCTGCAAGTAAGTTCCTCTCAGATCGAACATGCTCAACCTTAAGGAAACAGAGAAAAGAAGAAAGTCAGAAACTTTAATGAATATCATAGGGCATGAAGAAAGTATAGAATTTAATCTCATATTCAAGTGGAAATATACATTAAACACTATTTCTCAACTGCAAATTCATTAATTTGAAACATTATAATGATAACATTCCATCCAAGTCTTCTTGATTAGTTTCTATCGATTCAATGAACTTTTCATTGATGACAATGATTATAGAATGTAAATAGAAATTCTACTATGTTGGTGTCACCTGTCCACGACTAAGCATCTCCGATTTCTTCAATTTCTTCATGGCAAAGATCTCTCCTGTAGTTTTAGCACGACATAACCTGACCTGTGTTTGATAAACATGATGTTGGACAAATGTCACGTATATTATGAAATGTAATATTACTAAAGCTCTGTCACGACAACAAATGAAATGTACAAGGAAATATACCTCACCAAATGCACCTTTTCCAATTAAAGTTAATTGCTCAAAGTCGTCAATTCCAATTTTACGCCTCTGCAACCTCATATATGCAGTTTCTCTACGTTCCAAATTCCTCAGCATCTCCTCTTGTTCCTCACTCGATACCGCAGCTTGTTGCGCCCTCATTTGAAGTGCTCTGCGTCTAAACACAGTCGGATAAAACTAGATAATTATACTTTTCAAAAACAGATAGAACGAAGTTAACTCCCTGTTTCTATTTCAATCTGAAGACAAAGGCGTACAACGCCGCCCTAAATTATCAATAGATATACAATTAACCAACATTTTGGCCTTAATTAAACGTTAGGATACGATTCAAACCAGTTACAAATTTTAGATCAAGATACGAAGAACATATCTACTCAAAATTGAGCATGAATATATAGAATAAATGCAACTCATACACACAAGCAGCAGGATCACGTGTATTAAAAGCCTATTCTCGTTCTACAGTATTTTTTTCAACAAAAGTAAAACAAGATACTTGGTAGAAACACATCAGAATTCCAATAGAAACCATGAATTCAATAATAACTTAAGGAACTGAACCTCTCTTTACGATCTTGCAATCCTTGCAAATAGTTCTTGTAATGATTCTCAATGAACTGCTTAGCCGCGACGGCTTTCTGTCTGGTGACCGGTGACGAAACGGAGGCATCTGGATCCAAATCCAATCCCCGAGCCGCCTTCAAGTTTAACGCACCTAATCTCGCCGTATCATCACGACCGTCCATTTTCGTCGAAATCAGATCGGTCTTGAATTCTCCTAAATCAGAGACAACGCATTTGTTGTAGCTTATGAGGCAGAGTTTCGAGGAGAGACCCAGGAGGCTATGTCAGTCAGTGTTTGTGAAAATGACTTAAAAAGAGAGAAATGAACTGGCATACATAAGTAGCTTCGTTTCTATTTATATGGCACGCAAGGCTGTCTTATCTGTTTCGTATTTTTGTTTGATTTTGTGAACAATACTCCTTTGTCATTTCTGTTCTTTTATCGAGGATGGAGTAGGATGAACGCCACCGTTTTTCGTTTTTTCTCGCATGAACTGGAATCTCTGCGGCACAGTTTGTTTAAATTCTTTTTACTTATTTCTGACTTTTTACAAAATTATGATTGGTTGGCTCGGTGTTTTCTCGCTTGGTGTCGGCGGAGATCTACAGAAAGAAGTTGAGCTGGCTTTACGCACGACACTTACATGCGCGTACAAAGTACGAGTCCACGTGGCATTTCCATTGAGCTCTAGTCTAATCAGTTTCAAAAGGTGTAAACTGTGAAGCATCGTTTGATTAATTGACCTCTGGTCTGGTGTAATTTTCGTGGTCGGAGGTCAAATAATGGCACTGAAACCGTGATTTACGAATCGCACGGCTGGGAAACGGGATGGTTCAACGAGGTTGGATAGGAAGCAGGCAGAGCTTGACACGTGAAAAGAGCCATTGATTTCGTATCCTGGGAAGTAGTTATTTAACCATGTGCTAAAAGCTGTTAACCCTCCAATGGGACAGCTACGCAAGGTCTGATATTTCCTTCGAAACATTATCAATTACTTGATTATTTCCGATGCCAGTACCGACTATAGGTAGATTTCCTCTTTAATCAATAGGATTTAATGTCAATCCATTGAATGATCACCCAATAAAATTCTCAAATCATTATCGTAGAGGTATGGATATCTACAAGTACTTCTATACAGAAGAAGAGTAGAGTAGAGCAAAAATGGTAATTTAATTATTGGATAGCAATGTGCGGCTTGATTGTAGGTGTATATTGGTTGGGCGGAAGTAATTTGATGTTAAGTTGTATCCCAACCTATCGCAACCCAACCCAACTTAATTCAATTCTGTTTAACAGGAGAGCAACCGCCACTGGGCCATTGCCTTCTCAACTTTGTTAGTCAAACGATGGTCATGAATTTAGAACTGTCGATTGCGATTATTACTGTAAATTCTACTGCCGCCAGAAAATAATTCCTGCTATAACGAGTTTTTTAACAAACTCCATTGTAGCGAAAATTTAATTTTTTCGCTGTAGCGGATTTTTTAGGATCTCTCGTTATAGCGAGAATTTTTCTCTAACTGTAACGCCGATTCCTCTTTGGAGTCATATTAAAGAATTCATTTTTTCTTTTTTTTCTCATTTTATCCCTCACTTTCTCGTGTATTTTCTCTCTCTCTCTAAACCCTCACCCACCTCTTATCATATTTTCGATTTCTTTTCATCTGTCGATCATATACTATATTTCTGACTTCTTAAGAGTACCGATTTAATGGTAGAAACACAAAAATCAAAAAAAGAAGTTAGGATTTTGAAAAGAATATTTAGGATTTTTCGGGTTTGAGGTAAAATCGAAGCAAATCAACGATATCACGAGATAATGAGCGACGTTTATAATCTATTTATATCTTTCATTTCGTATTTTATCGAATTTTTATAAAATGAATTTTACTGTTCATCCGGATAGATTTCGTTTAGATTTATCACGCACATTTAGTTTTCATACTTCATTTAGGTTGTAGTGAAGTCAGATAAGTTGATAAGATGTTAGAAATACGAATTTGAAGAATTTTAGTAGGTATAAATAGTAATTGAATTACTGTTTCAACAAGAGTATGGGGGTCACATGTCTAAATTACAAAAACGAGTCAAATTACGCTAGTGTAACTACAATATGGATTTGTGGTAGTAACGTATAGGCAAACTAGACGAATAACGAGATTTTATCAATTTCTCGCATTGTTCGATTTTACAAAAAAATCGGGTTAACATGCATTACACATATTCGAGTCTCGTATATACTTTAAAAATGTATATTGATATAGTTTTGGTATATGTGATTAGGCGAAGGAGCCGAGCGAGAAATCCGTGTATCGAGCCAAGGAACGAGGGGAGTTAGGGAGTGTATACCCTCCCTAAGGTGTGAATGAACTTTTTATATTTTCGTTTATTTAATAAAGATCCTGCTTTTATATTTATAATAATACATAAAGGATTTTGCACATGATTCTATTATTTTCTTCTACTTATGCAAAAATATGTATATGAATGTATTTATATGATTTTATTTGAAAATGTGATTTTTATAGTGAATGTAAATGGTTTAGCATATATGTTTATATAAATAATGGTCGTGGGCTGATTTTATGATATGTATATACTTTGATATTGATGTATGTGGATATAGATATGCCTATTGGTGATGACGGCCTTACGAGCCGAGATATTGACTGTAGTTACAGGGTATGTGATAACCTAAGAGTATTCACCTGAATGGGGACCACCCAGGTGAGTGCAGTATATGATAGCCTAAGGTTGACCTGACAAAGAGGTCACCTAGGTGAGTACGGAAGACTTCACAGGGGGGGGTTGTTATAGGTTGTTATATTATTGTATTGGAGATGTGGTTTGACCACCTGTGAGTTTCATTGGGGATAGTCACGGATATCACCACGTGACTACTCGAGGCAACGTCAGTGGTGGGCTTATTTCTTGAAAACGATACATGTTTTGCTCTTTGCATTTAAAATATCTTTTTATTAAATTAGCATTATTTTATTTGCATATAAAATCTATTGACAGTCTCGAGATGACCAAGGTCAGGGTAATCATCGAGAAAAACAGTCAGCCCAGTGACTTTCATAGTTTGATTTGAAATTTTCAAACTAAAAGATTTTCTTTAATCACATATACTCACCCCCCTTACTTTTCAGTTTCAGGATAAATTAGAAAATACGTGCTTGGATTGGGTGGTGATCACTTCAGGTGTTGGAAGCATCAGGTATATGCTATGCTGACTCACCCTGTATGGTTCACAGTCCATTGAAGTCATGTCATTTTAGTAGACTTTTATTTATATTATGACTGGATATTTAGACAAATATAAACCATATTATCTTTGTTTTACTTTATTTGATTGACTACACTTTTTAGATAATTTGATGAATAATTTCAGAAATGGTTTGTACATTTAGAAGTGTTTGTGGATTACTTTAAAATAGTTCGAAGTTTTGGTGGTTGGTTGGATTGGTTATTGGAAGTGTTGTGTGAAAGATTTTGGAACAGGTTTTGTAAATGCCTTACAGGCTGACAGGATGTATTCTGTGTGATTGAATATATCTAGAAAGTCTGTAATAATTGTCACGTGTAGAACCCATGGGTTAGAGCATGACAATTACAATCTATAACTTAAACAAATGCTGATTCAAGCCATATAAATCAATAATGCCTTCCATTATTGCTACTATGGGAACATATTTCGTTTGTAGTATGCCACGACAATATCGAGGTTATTAGGGAACCATTAATCTATGGTATGCGTCAGCCTCCATCTCTATAAATGCAGAATCCCTGTCGAGAGAATTTACAAGCTCAACTATTATTGAACTTTGCCTTATGGCGTAAAACTTCTCCAATTTTCAAGAACTAACATGCAAGTTAGGGGCAACATTGAGCTAGCCATCTCCAAATCCAATTAATGTAGTTTGCATGAAGTCAAGAATTTGCAGATAGATTTCTTAAATAAAAATACAAAGCCTGAAATACCACCTGCAATGAATAACAGGCCGGCAAAAGGCCTGGAACCTAAACTTGCACTATCAATCATGTTGTTTAAAAAAAGTGCTTTTGGAAGATGATAGCATAGATTCTTCCAATCACCAAATTTCTCTACCCTCCGTTACTTTGATGATTGCCTCCGAAATGTCTAGGGCTGAAGGAGAAAATCTTGAAAACACCTAACACCACAAATTATTGCACAAATAACATTATTTTATTAGTGGCGTTTAACAGCAGTGGTTCTGGATTTGCTATGACCGAATTGAAAAATCGGAGAGAATGGAATCAATCCGAATTAATAACTATAACGGACTGGTCTAGGTCAGTTTTATAATTTATATTTAATTGAACTGACCCAAAACCATAAGTGAAATAATTACGGATCGGTCTGGATCGATTTCGATTCGTCAAATGATTTCGATTCAATTTCGATTTCGAGCTGATTCAGGTTAAATTAATTTTTTTATTTAATTAAAATTAATCAAAAAATTTTAAATTATAAAAAATGATATGAAAAATACTTTTGACTATATAAATTTTTATTAATTAATTAAAAAATATAATAAGAGGATATTTCAACCTTAATCTCATAAATTTTTTTACATTCAATCATATTTATATATTATAATACTAAATAAAAAACATACTAAGATAATTAAAAAAATATTACAAAGAAGGGGACATTAAATCTTATCTTATTAAAAATTATAAAATTTAAATCATAATTATAGGTAATTAACTATCGTCATTTCTCGTCTTCGTCTTTTTTATCCCATTTATAGTTAAAGTGAGTTATAAGAGTTGATTATTATTGAAATTGTTGTAATTTCTTTTCTTTGTTGATCCAATCTCTAAAGCACATCCGAATCTTCAGTATCTCTGTGACCATTGTACCTCTACGTGAGTTTAATATTTGATCACTCAAATTAAATGCGTTTTTTGATAAAATCGTCGATACTGATGGTGTGAAAAAATTTCATGTCATTCTTCTTAAAATAGGATATAGCTTGTGATTTTTCTTTCACCATTTTAAAATATTAAAATTTACCTTCGGTTCAATGATTAAACCTTACATATAGTATAAAAGCTCGTTGAATAACAATAATGCCCTTCTTGATCTCTTGTTGATTTTTATTTATGGATTAAAACTGTTACTGAAGATAATAGGAGCTGAGAAAGAGAAAGAAGAACCATATCAACCTGTAGAAATAGAAGTATCTGTAAAATACTCAATCTCGTACAAGTAAAAAATATCTGAAAGATTAGATGATAAATTTTCTTTACATTGAGGATTCGTCTTTGAGTTTCACAACTCAAATATTCAGAATCATTTAGATCTAAAATGAATAAAATTATTCTATAAGGATTTCACTATTAGAAATTTTCATCCTATGATCTAGACATAATACAATATAATATAAAAGTAACATGTCATTATAATACTTTCTAAATTTTTTTATCATAACCGACATTATTATAGTAAATATCGGATGTTCTATATATTATTTAAAAATATATACCACGCTATATAATATAAGAATTACTTGATGTGTTGTTGGATAATATTGTCTAGATAAAAGTTTTATGACTTATTTTAATATTGATAAAAACTATGAGATAATTTTTGCAGTTTAATAATACTCCTTAGTTAATTTATAACCGTTTATTTTCATATTTCAAAATTTTATAATTGAAATTCGATAATGTCACGCCCCAATCCGTGGATCCTACTGACAATCGTCACAGATTCCTAATAAATATTCATTAGGTCAAGAACGCTTCTTAAAAACTTGAAAGGCTAA
>JAVXUL010135225.1:0-15354 GCA_035590515.1 Trichilia minutiflora
GCCCTAAAATCAATCGTGTCATATGGTTCAGGGTTATATTTTCTTATGTATATACCTTTACTAATTAATTATAAATTGGTTACGATTAATAAAATGACATTATTCTATCTTGCATTATATTCAGTTGTTGATTTATTTATTTCTTTTATTTAATGTAAGATATGTCCCTGTCTGTATTATGTGTTAAGATTCTATCTATAAAGAGTTATAGATATGAGAGCATAATCTTTGATTTAAATACATTCTAAACTTATTCTCGATTGAGGTGGTGTCACAAAAGATAGTGACATTGCATGATCGACATATTTTGTTATTATCAAGGATTAATATTGGATACTAATAGTTGCATGACGAGTCTCATGTCAAAAGAGCACAAATATGGGTATCACATTGAAGAACGTGATACTAAATGTGATCAAACACAATAAATCACATGGATGAATATCCACAGTCAATAATTTATTGCACAGTCGTATTAATGTACTATTAATTCTTAGATCTGAGATATCATGACTGTAATCTGTAATGAGACACATTATTCACTTGTGTATATTATAATAGGCTAGCCACTCCTAATGAAAGAAACTTGATGGTAATGTGTTCTTATTGTATGAGAACAGGTGATAGTCAAGATGGAATCTGCTGGTTCAGATATTTGAGCTTAAGATCCTAGGCAAGACTGTCATCTATGGGAATTGAATCTCTGACCAGAGTCCACGAATTTCAAAAATAAGTTTTTGAATACGTGAATCCCGTTTATGATTGAGGTTATGATCCTATGATCAAGTTAAGGCTTTGACTATTCTATGACCTGCACTCGATCGAGAGTCGACAGCAGAGGGATTCTACTACATGTAAATACGACTATATGGGTTTATCCAAATTTTATTCTTTGTGTGCTAGGGATTATGATATCTTGCTAAAGATCACTCATGATCATTGAGTACATATCATAATCATTGAGTACTTCGGATATAAAGGATTACACCGAACTCATATTGACTCATGTCTAGTTCACGGTGAACTTAGGGGGTTACACATAGTGACTCATGTCTAGTTAATGATATTTTGTATTGACAAAAATTATGTTGCTTCAATAAGTTGATCGGTAGGTAAGTTTATTCTTTAATTATAAAGAATAAATTTTTTCGACAATAACGTTTTAGCACCCATTGATTCGAAAAATATTATGGTGTTATTGGAGATTTAAAATAATATATTTTGATATATCAATTAATAAATAAAATTATTTATTTATTTATTAATTAATTTAATATAGTATCCATTATTAATAAATAAATTATTTATTTATTAAATATAACATACATGTTATTTTAATTAAATGGATACTTGAATGACACATGGCATCAGGGTTATTTGTCATGTGTCACCATCTTGTTCTTTACTTTTAATCAAATGGCCAAGAAAAATGCATAATTAGTAATTATAATAATTAATAATAAATGGTAAATGGATAAAGTTTTTAATATACATATATATATAATAATTTTATTAATAATATATTTTGTTTTTGGATATTCATTAAGCTTCTACTACTTATATTAATATACATGCTTCCATATGTCTAGTTGTCATTTGTCATGTCCCGACCCTAGTTGACCACGTGACAATTGTCGCGAATCCCAAAAATACATCATATCACTTAGAATGTACTTCCAGAACCCACAAGGCATTAGTACCTGTTTCCAAACTCATTTTCAAAAATAACATAAAATAATATAAAATGAAAGATTTTCACATATACAAATATCAATTTCTGTATTTTTTTTACAAAATACGATACATAATACTTTTGACCGAGCCAAATAAACAAAATATGTTTATTACAAATTGCTTTCTATGTAGGGGACCATAATATAAAACCTGAGTCGAATACCTGAAAATTTGCTGAATCACACTTCAGCTACGCTATGCCATGTCCGATCACACTATCTTGAAATAAGAAGGTGAGGAGTGAGTATTTAAAAAATACTCATTGAGTAGATAAATAAATAAAACAAAAAGCCAAAGTCTCAAACACTGATTACGGAACACCCTCGTAATCATACACTTAAACATAGTGAAATGTGGCATTTTGTACTTGTCTAGAAAATCGATTTAATCTTAAGATGTATAACTCCTAGGTCTATAGGATCCCACCCACTCCATTTAAGCTATATGGCCGATCCGTAATCCTGATTGGGGATGTGTGCCTATGTATAGTATCCCTCGATCTATAGGATCTCACCCACTCCATCTGAGCTGTATGGTCGATCTGTAACCCTGGTTGGGATACCATGAACATGTGGATTTCACCCATCCCTCTTGGACTGTATGGTCAATCCACATTCGGTAGTCTATTGGATTCCACCCACTCTATCTGAGCTGTATGGCCAACCCTCACCCCTGGGTCTATTGGATTCCACCCACTCTATCTGAGCTGTATGGACAATCCTCACCCATATGTATATATAATCAATCACAATGGCACACATAATCATAATTCAACATCGATGGCCCATCGGGGCAAATTGTGTAACTAGTGGCATATAAGGCCAATACTCATCAATGACTCCCAAGGTCAAAGTAGTACTATGGCTTACAAGGCCAAACAACATAGTGGCATGCAAAGCCAAAATCATAAAATAAGTATGGCACCCCGACCATTACACTCAACTATGTCATATTCACATATAAAAATATAAAATAGCCTCTGGCCTCAAAATCGCAATATCATTATGCATAATAGGCCTCCGCCCTCAAATTCATGAAAATCTAGGTTTCATCACAAACCTATCACTATCACAAACAAGGGGCCATCCCGACCACTACACAACATTCATCCAACGCTTCCTCATTTCAGTTATGCATCCACATATATATATATCTATTTATATGCTATCATTCCTAGTATTATATTCATTAATAAAGAATAATAAATGAGACGAAGGAAAAAGAATGTTCACTCATAGTCCTGGGGTGGGAAACCACCCTCTCGGTATCCTCCTTGCGGTGGAGATTCTCCTGTCTCGGCTGTGGCTTCTAGATACACATATAAACATATATCGTAAAGTGCGTGCATGATGCAATGCATGCTCATGTTACCCTCGCACCTCTCTCTCTCTTTCTCTTTCTCTCTCTCTATCCTCTCTTTCTCTAACATGCTATTCTCATACGAACCTCGCTCTAAATATATATTTCTCATCAATTTTAACATTAATAGCTAATCAAGACCTCTAATTTACCGACACAAGCGATAAATTAGAAAATCCCTAAATTCTAGGGTTTTGTGAACAGTGACCCGATCATCATTTCTTAGATCTACATGAAATGATAGCTTAATCGAGAGAGATAGACTGAGGAACAAGCTTACCTAGACCCGTAGGTGAGTTTAGAGCCCCGATTGGCTTGAATCCCTCTTTTCTACTACTGTTCACCGTCACCTTTTCTTCGTGATTCCACACGAACCGTCACGTGAATCTTCGATCAGAGGGGATTTCTGGGTTCTGGTGTTGATTCTAAATTTATAGGAACCAAAATCGCGAAGTTTGGTGGAGGAATGATTGAGATCAGTTTTCAGGGAGTTGAGAGAGTGGTTTCTGCTGTTTTGGGTAGAGAGAGAAGCAAGGAAAATCAAATGGGGAAGACGACCTATTCCCGAGCATAAATGCTGTAATATCCCCCAAAGGTGTCGATACGTTTCAAAATGTGCCGGTACCATTGGCATTTTTCTCATAACATATCGATACGTTTTCCCCAACGTATCGATACGTTTGGCCAAAATACTGTTCACAAGCCTGCAGGGTGTCGATACCTTCCTCAACGTATCGACACCTTTCGTCGTAAATGGGTTTCATCACCGTCACCAATGTGTCGATACCCCTTGTCAACGTATCGATACATTGCACACTATTCACTATTCAACATGCCTTCAAGGTGTCCATACCTTTCACCAAAGGTATCGATACCTTTGCTTCTGGTCCTCTTTCCGAGGACTACAACTTCAATTGGCCATAATTTTTAGCTCAGATATCCGCTCGAAACCCATAATATATCAATGTGAAGCTCTCATCGAGATCTACAAAAAAAATATGAACTTTTTTTAATTGAAGATGATTTCGAGGTCAAAAGTCTAGATCTTTCTCATAAACTCATATCCTACACCATAATCTTATTCGAGACATCTTCTTCAAGTTCTATACCCTCTTGTGCACAATCTAATCACAAAGACATGCACGAACACTCTTGAGGGATTTACTATTTTGCCCATAATACTAAGGGACGGGTTTCACACATATCCTGTAGCTACAGTGAACAGTCTCGACCCATATGACCATTATCACCAATATATAAACCTGACACTCATGGCTGTCATCATAACAAGTATAAAAGTATGACCCAACGGCCGTATCATCATATAATAAACACAAAGGTTGGCCCAATGGCCAAATCATCGATATGCATCATCATCAAAACATAAAACGTTTCATACTTAGTCATTGGCCATTCTTTATAGAAAACATGTATACATAAAACAAAAACAAAGAGCATAGATCAATAGTATATATATATATATATATATCTAAAACATTTATAAAATAGATCAAAAGTTATTTTAAAGCAAGAAAACATAAAATATCCACTCATAGCTTAGGGAGGGTATACACTCCCTAGTTCTCCTCGTTTCTCGACTCGGTATGCTGCTTCCTCGCTCGAACTTCATTACCTAAACACATTCATCACAACTATATAAATAATCATTTCTAAGATGCAAATAATGATGAGTATGCGTGATATGCATGTTTTCTCGGGTTTCTAATATCGGACGATATATGAAATCTTTCAAATTCTGCTCCATTTGTATACTCATCTATATATCACTACTATAAACCCACATTGTGATTAAACTTATGTAATTCGACCCATTTTTATGATCTCGATAAGTAGACCCCATGCACCCTATAAAATAGTAACTCCAGTTACTGTTTATGGTCACCCAATTCTCTGAAAATACGATTCTAACTTCTTACGACTTCCACGACTCCTCTACCACTTAAATGCCACTAAGAACTATAATGCAAGTGATAAATCTACAAAAATATAAACAAATGTATAGTAAAATCATACGAATCAAAGTTGTTAAAATACGAAAAGGAATACATAGACGAGTTAAAAACGAAGCTACAAACCTCGTGGTATGGTTGATTTTCTTTGATTTCGCTCAGCAATTGAAAAGCCCCAATTTCAAAAATGAAACCCTAAGTCTCCTTTTTGATTTCTGCGCTGCTACCGCTAAACCGATGCTCCCAGAGTGTTAGATGTGTGGCATGGGGTTCGTAGGTGAAAAGAAATCAAAATTTAAGCAAAAATTCAAGTGAGGGCTGAGAGAGCATAGCACGTTACATGCGTGAAGGAGAGGAGAAGAAGGAGAAAAGAAAAAGAAGAAGAAAAGGTGAAAAAGTTGACCCCTTGACCCCTATTTATAGAAAAAGGGCAAAATTTTCATTTTACCCTTAAGTTTTCTTAAGGAGAAGTTTCTAAAAGAGGACATTTTTATCATTTTGCACCGATTCGATCAAACGAATCAGGGGATTCGTTTGAATGAATATGAATTCGATCAAATAAACTATACTTCGATCGAACGAATCTAGTACTTTCGAAGTCAGAGAGCTCCCCAAAATTTTGTTCGAACGACACTATCAATTTTGTTGAATGAATCACTATTCATTCAAACAAATTTTGGCACCTCTGAAATCAGAGAGCTCCTTCAAATTTTGTTCGAACGACCCACCTTTTGTTCGAACGAATTTGCACAGTTTCTCCCAAATCAATCCCTTTGTTTGAAAATATCATTGGGATCCCATTCAAAATAAAACTTACTTTTAATTACGTTGAGGTCCCTACGTTTATACCCCCAAAAATTATCCTAGCCAAACAAATCCTCAAACTAAGTTACAGAATCATGCTCACACGTACACGGTACACAGGATGAATGCAAATGCATGAATAAAGAATGTGTAAAATTATAAATATACCCTTGAGGTACAAACATGGGTGTCACAATATACTTTTAGTATCATAGCTAATAATCAAAGCATTCAAGGAGAAATTAAAAATCTTCTATTGAGAACAGTGCATGAATACTTACAATCTCTTTAATAGTCTACTCCTTGTTTCATTTTTCCTTTTAATACAAACAACTTTAGATTTAAGCCAGGTATGATTTCTTTACTTCCTTATTTCCATGGCTTAGAGTCTGAAAGTCCATACTTGTATTTGAAAGAATTTAGAGAAATTTGCATAAATTTCAATTATCAGACATATTAGTGAAGAAATTATTAAACTCAAATTATTTTCTTTTTTATTGAATTTTAAAGCTAAAACTTGGTTTAATTATTTGGAACTTGAAATGAAATGCAAGCAGAATTTTTGAAATTTTTTTTTTCAGTTCATAAAACAAATGTTTTCAAAAGACAAATTCAAATTTTATTTTTAAAAAAAAATGAAACATATTTTTAATGTTGAGAAAGATTTAAAGATTTTTTAAAGTCATATCTATATCATGATTTTAAGAAATGCGCACAATTAGTTATTTTAATGATGATTTAATACCCGAGACCAAACAATTTGTTGAAATTATTTTGATGAGCACATAAAAGTGTACATGCACTAAGGTTTAAATTCATTATATTACGCTTCAAAGTATGATTAACTCTCTCCATTTATACATATTTCTAGTCTTGAATGCAAAATTAACTTTGTTTGTAATTTCAGTTAATTTTTATTTTCATGTAATGAACATAAAAAGCCAATAACTTTTATATTTGGTCCAACCATCAAATTGGGCTTTATGTTATATTTTTGAAGCCATTAATCAAGTACAGTTGCTGTTCTAGTTCAGCCCGATCATTCTTTAGTATTGTGCATATATCTTTTGATAAAATTTTCAGATTGACCTGAGACAAGTGGCAGTTGAAAGATGAGTCAAATATCTACAACATTCATGTTTATCACGGAAGCTGAATCATTGATCTTTGAGGTCCTCTATGATGTTTTTGTGATGCCTGAAATATTTCAACTTCATTTATCAAAGTTTTTAACTTAATTGTCAAATATTATAACTACCTACTTTGACATTTAGCTCTCATGTTTGCTATAAATAAGAGGACTATTTTGTGTTATGGGGATACAATAGAAGGTAATAAATGTAATTAGATGTAATAGAATTAGTTTGTAATAAAATTTCGTTCTCTCATCTCTATGTCTTTTTAAAATATTTGTTAAGGCTAAGAGGTTGATATTAAGGATATATGGTATGTTCTTTAGATCCCTTCTTTGATTTTAATGTTAAAGTTCTTTTGATTAATTGCAGATTCATGTTTTAAAAAATCTTTTTAAGCACTTAAACCCTTTGATTTTTATGTAGACATTGGGCACATTGAATGTTTGAAAAAACTTTATTTGATTCATTATAGATATATGACATAAAAAATACTTTGAACATTAAATATTTTAAATGTTTTTCTTATATGTTTTTATAAATTAATTTAAAGACATGATTTTAATCAAATATTGATTTTTTGAAGAAAATATATTTGTTGTGCACCAAACGATTTTCATATTTTGATTGGGATAACTATTTAGTTAATCTTAATTTAGTTAAAATAAGGGACCTAGTTATTACCATCCTAAAATATTAATTTTCAAAATCTTGATATTTAATTTATATTTAATCTTTATTTGGTAGTTCTTTTGTTAAAATTAATCCATCATTTATTCTACCTTTACTTTTGAACTTTTTGCTATTGGACCTTGGCTTGGACATAATACAATTGGACTCTTAGAAAAAACATTCTTTGTAGATACAACACTTGGACTCATCGAATTATACTATAAGAAGACTACCTATACTTAAGTATAATAATATGATTGAAATCACATATGTAATGGGAAATTTTTGAAAAAAGATCAAGATGAAGCATTATATTATTTAGATCACTTAGTTAAAAATTCATGATTTTAGTGCACCACTAGTTCTTTACATAATTCAATCAGATCCAATCTAGTTAATTCTAGTAAAGAAAAATATATGTTAAGTTAAGAAGATGATCTAAATGCTAGGGTTACTAGTTTGATAAGAAAGATTGAAGCCATGAAACTTAGAAAAGTAAAAGATGTCAAATTCATTAAGTATAAAGATGTTTGCAATATTTGTGATAATATTAAATACTCAACAAATAAGTGCCCAAACTTTCCAGTATTCAAAAAAGCCATGCATAAACAAATGAATGCTATAGATTATGCTCAAAAACCTTACTCATCTCCATACTCTAACATTTATAATTTAAATTGATGAAATCATCCAAACCTTAGTTGGAGAAATGATCATAAGCCCAGACATCTTAATCACAATAGCCTTCTAATCTTCCTCTATATAATTAGTCAAAATTAAAAACCTTTGAAAAAACCATGCATACATTTATTGAAAAGTAAGAGTCATTCAATAATTAAACAGCTTAGTTATTAACTAAATAGAAAGATACTCTTACAAAATTTACATCAACAATTAACGTTCATAAGAAAGGTAAGTTTTTATCTTAATCACATCCCAACCCAAAAAGTCAATCAAATTCAAAAGTTGACTAACACATGGACCAAGTTAAATCGGTTACTACTCTTCATAGTGGTAAGGTTGTTAAAAAGGCTATTCTTGATACGTATGAGAAAGAGAAAGAGAAAAAGGCTACGAGTAACGAAGGGTTGACAAACTTATAACTATTGTAGATAAAATCAAACCAACAACTGTGTCACCATTTTCTCATAAATTAATCTCTTCAAAGAAACCAAATCATAATTTAAAAATTTATGAGATTTTTAAATAAGTATAGATTAACATTCCCTTATTATATGTAATTAAATAGGTACCTTCTTATGCCAAATTTTTGAAAAACTTGTGTACAGTAAAAAGAAAACTGAATGTGAAAAAGAAAGCTTTTCTAACCGAACAAGTAAGTGCAATTCTTCAGAACAATAATGCAGTAAAATACAAAGATTCAAGTTGTCCAACAATCTCATGCATTATTGGAGATTATTGATGGTTTCTAATGGCCTAAAGCATTCATAAATGAAAGTTTTCACCCTAGGAAACAAGCCTTAGATCTATGCATTTCAATGAGAAAACAAGGGTGCAAAATCGAAGTTTTAAGTGCTTACTTTCTTTCCTTTGATTTTTGATGAAGACCAAGCTCACAAGTGTGAGCTCTGAACACTTAAAACCCTCCCTAAATTGGTTTCCATGGCTACCAACGTGAGATGAAGAAGAAGATGACCCAAATTCAACTAATTTCCATCCTTTTCCACTTTTTATTAAATGGGTATTTATCCAATAAATATCATAAAATAATGGTAGAGTTATATGATACAATCAATCTCATTTTACATAGATAAGATCAAGTCAAATGTATTTAAAATCTTTGACCAAGAATAATTAATTAAAAATTAATTAATTAATACATTAAATATATATTAATATACCAAGTGTCAAAATATTATCTAAATAAATTTTAATACTTATCAAATTCTCTAATCATTAAAGAATTTAATAATTAGATATATTAATATATATTTTAAATTTTTATAAATCCAAAATTATAGTACATTTACCATAATACCCTTGATCAAATTTATACTTAGGGGTAAAATGATAATTTTATTTTAAATTAAACACATTAATTTAGAATTTATCATTTTCTATTAAAATTATATTTTAATTTATTTGATAATCATAATTACCAAATTTAAACATGTAATTTATAATAAATTACACATTTATATCACATAGGGGTAAAATGATCATTTTGTACTAAATTAATAATTTAATCTAATTTTATCATTTCACCTTAGAATCACATTCTAATATGTTTGATAATCATTATTATTGTTTTGGATCATGTAATTTATATTAAATTATAATCTATTGATAAATCATTGACTATATGCATACCGTGTAATTTGTTAATATATAGCCTTATTTGATAAATAATTCATAAACTATAAATCCATACTAATGTGCTTATGACAATACCTATATTGTCAACCTATATATATCATCATATGATATCATTAGATGGCAATTAGTATGCTTATTATGTGATATGGCTGCCTAATCTATATCACATACGTAAGGAACATTTTGATAAGTTTATTTAACAATTAAATGAAAATATCTAGACTATTCACATACATTCTTTATATATAAGCATGTTAATATAAAGAAAACAACTAATGTATGTGAATAAAAAATAATTCTTCTATTGATGATTTAAAGTTTATATAAGATCACTAGCCTTGAAATCGATAACACGAATGATTTCTAGGGCATACACTAACAATTATAAAATTAAATAAGTTTTACTTGATCTTAGTGCTAGTGTAAATTTACTTATATATTCAGTTTATCAACAGCTCAACTTATGTGAGTTAAAACCAATATCTGTGACTCTTTTACTTGTCGATCGATCAGTAAAAGTGCTAAGAAGAATTATAGAAAATGTATTAGTTCAAATTGATAAATTTATTTATCCAATGGATTTTATTATTTTGGATATACAACATGTGAAAATAGGTAATATAATTTCAGTTATTTTAGGACGTCTATTTTTAACAACTTTCAATTAATTATAGGAATGAAGTCATGAAGATATCATTTGGCAACATGATATTAGAACTCAATGTTTTTAATATGTGTAAGTAACCACGTGTTGAAGAAGATGAAAATGAGGAAGCTAACATTATTAAGAACATTATGGAGGATAAAATTCAAGAAGGGAACTTTTTTGATCCTTTAAAAGCTTGTTTGGTTAATTCATTTGAATCAAGTATGCCATTAAAGTATGAGATTTCTAAAATATGTTCATTACTTGATTGTACACATGTGATGGAAAACAAGTGATGGAAGCCATGTTTTGAAGACTTGGGGTAATTGAATGATAATTAGCAAGAAGAAATGTTTAAATAGAAGTTAAAACCCCTACCTGAAGGATTGAAGTATGCTTACCTTGAAGATAAGCAAACTCTTCTAGTTATCATCTCTTTTGCTCTCACAAATGAATAAGAAGGTAAGCTAATTGATGTGTTAAAGAATCATAAAAATGTAATTGGATGGACTTTAAAAGATATAAAAGGCATTAACCCTTTAATTTGTACACATTGAATATATTTAGAGGATAATGCTATAACATCTCAACAACCCCAAAGAAGATTAAATCCACACAAGAAAGAGGTTGTTAGATTTGAAGTGCTTAAATTATTTGATACAGGCATCATCTATCCTATTTTTAATAGTAAGTGGGTGAGTTTTACTCAGGTAGTAACAAAAAAAATCAGGAATCACAGTGTCAAAAATTAAAAAGGTGAGTCATTACTAACACGTGTGTTATCTAATTGGAGAATGTGTATTGATTATCAAAACTTGAGTGCAGTCAATAGAAAATATCATTTTTCCTTACCATTTCTTAATAAAAATTTAGAAAGAATAGTAAGTCATTCTCATTATTACTTTTTTGATGGCTATTCAGGCTACTATCAAATTCCTATTGTACTTTAGGAGTAAGAAAAAATCATATTCACATGCCCTTTTGGTACCTTTGCATTTAGAAGAATGCCTTTTAGACTTTGTCGTACTCTAACAACTTTTCAAAGATGTATGTTAAGTACTTTTAATGACATAGTTGAGCATTATATAAAAGTTTTCATGGATGATTTAACTGTATTTGAAAATTATCTTAAAAATTTAGATAAAGTCTTAAAACGATGTGAAGAAAGAAGACTTATGTCAAATTAGGAAAAATATCATTATATGGTCACTTCGAGAATTGTCTTGGGTTATATGGTATCTTTTGAAGGAATTGAAGTTGATAAAGTCAAAGTGAAATTAATTGTTCATTTGCCCTCACAAAAAATAGTTAGAAGAGTTCGTTCATTTTTAAGACATGTTGGATTTTATAGGAGGTTCATAAAAAAATTTAGTACTATATCCAAACCACTTTGTAACCTCTTAATAAAAGATAGTTTGTTTGAATGGATACAAAAATATCAAAATACTTTTAATAAATTAATTGAACTTTTGACATATGCTCTTATCATACAATCCCCTGACTGGTCTTTATTTTTTGAGATAATGTGTGATGCAAGTAATTATGCTGTTCGAGTTATTCTAAGACAAAGGCAAGAAGGTAAGCCTTATGTAATTTATTACGCAAGAAGAATTTTATTTGATGCTCAAATGAATTACACTACAACTGAGAATAGTTACTTGCTCTAAGATTTACATCAAAAATTTTTTGATCTTATTTGATTGGGTCTCCTATCATTATTTTCATTGATCATGCTGCTGTGAGATATTTAATGACTAAACAGGATACAAAAGTAAGACTCATACGATGGATTTTATCGTTGTAAGAATTTAACATCATGATCAAGGATAAAAAAGAGCTAAAAATTTTATTGCAAACCACTTATCGAGATTGACAATAAATTTATCATTTGAAACTTCTTCTATTAATGATTCTTTTCTTGATAAAATTTTATTTTTGTCTCAACAATGCCATAGTTTGCTAATATTGTTAATTTTCTTGTAACAGAAAAAATGCCATCTGAAAGGAGCAATCAAGATAAAAAGAAGTTTTTATTTGAAGTAAGTAATTTTTATTGGGATGATCCTTATTTATTCAAGTATTGTTCAGATTAAATATTTCAAAGATGTATACCAGAAGATGAGGTAAGTAGTTTAATTAATTTTTGTTATAATGAGGAATGTGGAGAACATTTTTCTTCAAAGAAAATAGTTACAAATATTTTACAATGTGATTTTTATTAGCTAACTCTTTTCAAAGACACATATGCATTTTACAAAACATGCGAAAATTATCAAAAATTAAGATTCATTTCAAAGAGAAACATGATGCCTTTAAAATTTATTTCTTGTTATTAAAAGTTTTGATTATTGGGGTATAGATTTTATGAGCCTTTTTTCACCTTTTTTCGATTTTGTGTATATATTGGTTATAGTAGAATATGTCTCAAAATGGATCCAGGTAATTTCATGTTGAAATAATGATCATAAATAGTGATTAAAATTCTAAAAGAAAATATTTTAAGTTGATTTAGAATTTCTTGAGCCGTTATAAGTGATAGAGGAACATATTTTTATAATAAACCTTTTGAAAATTTGATGAGAAAATATGAAATTACACATAAAGTGTCTACCTTTTATCACCCATAAACAAATTGATAAGTTGAATTAGCAAATAGAAAGATAAAACAAATTTTAGAAAAAACAATTAACCCAAATCGTAAGGATTGGTCTTTAAGACTTACAGATGCACTTTGGGCCTATCGAACTACTTTTAAAACTTTATTGGGTATGTCTTCATATAGGTTAATTTATAGAAAATCTTCTCATTTATCAGTGAAAATTGAGCATAAATCCTACTAGGCTATCAAATCTTTTAACACAAATCTTGATGATGCTTATAAATTATGCAAATTGCAGTTAAATGAGTTGAAAGAATTAAGAAATGATGCATATGAGAATGAAAAAATTCAAAAGGCTAAAACTAAAGCTTGGCATGATAAAATGATTTCGAGGACAATAATTAAGGTTGGTCAAAAAGTTTTGCTTTATGATTCTAGACTTTATTTATTACCAAGAAAGTTGAAATCTAGATGGAGCAGTCTATTCATTGTAAAACACATGTACCCTTTTGAAGTTATTGATATTGAGAATTCTAGAAATGGTAATGTGTTTAAAGTAAATGAACAAAGACTCAAGTTATTTTTAGAAAATAAAGACTCCTAGAAAAAAAATTATTCCTTTTTTTATCCTTGTTATGAGAAAAATTATTCTAAATGTTAGTTTTCAATTTTTTTCTAACAATTTTTTTATTTTTTTGCAGGAAAATTTGTAAACTTTGTTTTGTTTTTGTTTTTATTTTCCTCGGTTAAGTGGCAAATAACGGTACTTCGTAATATTTCAAGTCAATTTTCAGTTCTCCCCAAATAGCTGAGTTGTAAATAAAAAAAACACTCTTTACCTTCTTCTTCTTTTTCAGGAAAAAATAGATGAAATTATTTCAAAACTGCAAAAATATTTCTTTCTCTTCTTGTAAATAGTTTGACAAAAATTTACAAAACTAGAATAACAAGGCTAAAAGTACTCATGAATAATGGTATACCTCAGAATATAAGATAGTTAATCAAAGCAAAGGTTTGATTAGGTGAAGAATCTTTAGATTTTTTTATTTTTCACACGTGTGGTCTAGAAAAGAGTTCTTATACTAAGAAGTACAAAGCAAAAAGATTAAGAGTTTATCACAAATGTGCTCGATGAATTTGTGACACGCGATATCATTCTTTAGATTTTACTTCCATGAATCGAGAAGATAAAATTAGATTCATTATGGATGGACTGAGTAAGGAGTCTTTAAATGATATTCTATTGACTCTTGAGACACATTCTTGTGGATCCATGCAAAGATAACTTCTCAAATTATAGGATTTATTTTTGAATGAGCATAAACGATATAGTCTTGGGAATCTAACTATAAACGGCCCTGTTTGTTGATTTTTAAGAAAACTAGATGGGAAGTCTATCCTTGACCCATAGAGGGCAATCAAGCCATTACTGAATGTAAAACCAGAGAAAGATGTGAGCCACAATCACAACTACCAATAGATAAGTATGTTTTTAATTTTTTATATGTGCGTTTGTTATCTTTTTTTTGACTTTTATATGTGCTTACTATTTATTATTTGATTTTTATTGCTTATTTTCAAACCATTTTTTATTTTAGTCGGGCTCCCTATATAAATGTCATTATATTTTTTTTTTCTTTTCCTTCATAAACATATATAATCACTCTCCGCACTCTCAATGTTAAGCTAAATAAAAAATGGAAAATCTCTCAGTTTATCAGATTTGTAGTTTATGTATTTTTTGTGGGTCTAGTTTTAAAAAAGATACAAAGTTTGTTAATGCAGCAAGTAATTTAGGAAGGGTATTAGCCGAGAGAAGAATTCATTTGGTCTATGGGAGAGGTAGCCTTAGGTTAATGAGGTGTGCGTCTGTAATTGCATTTGTATATGGCAATCAAGTTCTAGGTATTATTCTTATACCTTTAATGAGAGAAAAATTACAGGGATGACAATTGGAGAAAAGTTACAGGTATCCTCTATGCATGAACGTATTGCCAGAATGATCTGTACTTTTGATGCCTTTATATATGATCTCAATTAGATTATGTACCCAAGTATAGGTAGTCTTGTTATAGTATAGTCCGGTGAGTCCAAGTGTCG
>JAVXUL010135236.1:0-15352 GCA_035590515.1 Trichilia minutiflora
AATTAATATATAAAAATTTTAATAAGTCAAATAAAAGTTTCATCAATAATTTTAAGTTTAAACACATAATCTCAAATCTCAAAATGTACTAATCCAACATCACTTAATATTAATAAATAATAAGTCTAATATTATTATTAATATTCAAACATAATCAGTCATGACCCAAATATAAAGGTTAAAAAAATTAAATTATTATTTTTTAATTAGGTGGGTTAAACGAGCCGGCTCGCGAATTAAACGAGTTGGTCCATTTAACCCACGGGTTAAGCGGATCGGGCCAAATAGGCCCATGAATTAAACGGGCTATTTTTTTTTGTCCTAACCCACCTAAATGGTGGGTTAAATGGGCCGACTCGCGGACCGCTGGCCCGTTTGACAGCTCTAGTATATTACACATCTGTTGTGCCTCTTTAACGATCTTAGGACCAAAATCTTCAAAAAGATTAAGACCGTAATAGAAGGGTAAGAGAACTCTCTTAGAATTCTCTATATTGCATTGTTTCAACATTTTCTCTATGTATAAACTATTAGAATAATCATATTATCCTATTCAATCTATCTTATAGATTTGAATACTAAGGAGATAGGTTATTTCTCCTAGATCTTTTATTGAGAAGGTTTTGGATAACCAGATATTACCTCAGTCATTATGCTTTTGTTATTTTCATTAATAATATGTCACATACATATTATTTGGAACTTAATAGTATGATCAATTACCTTTTGATAAACATAAGGTTCAGCTAGATTTTGGTTAAAAACCAAAATAATTTGATCACATTACTAAATCAATTATTCCATCTCTGAGAAGCTTTCTTCAATCCATAAATAGACTAATGTAACTTGTATACCTTATTTCTATCTACAGCGGACATCAATCCTATTGGTTATTATCTTTAAAACTCTTTCTAAATTCTCATTGAGAAGTCTGTTTTAATGTCTATCTGTCTGATCTTTAAATTATGATATGCTATAATGACTAATTTTAGGATAGATATAAACATAGCTACAGGTAAATAAGTTTTCTAATAATCCAACTATTATTTATGAGTATTCCTTTGTATTACCAGTTGTGTTTTACAGGTCTATACCTTTTCCATCTAAACTAGTCTTTCTCTTAAAGATCTTATTGCATCTAATAGGAACAATTCCTGTCAGTAAATCGACAAGTATCTTGACTTGGTTAATTTATATGGATTAAATCTTAGAATCCATTATCTCTAGTCATTTTTTGAATCCCTATTCAAGATTGCTTCTCAGAATTTCTAGAATCATCATTATGACTTACTTCTTCCACTAAGCATGAATCAAAATTTTGCTTATAAAGAAGTTTGTATCGCACTCGAAGTTGCGATAAACTAGAATATTTCTTCAATTGGAATTTTTTAATACTGAGGTTTATTGATCACATATTTCCTTATCAACTTTGTCAACTTAAGCTTTCAAGGACTTTCCTTTAAACTCAATATTTTTTCTTACATTACGTTCTTCTGAGAATCGTATAATTCTTCTAATCAAACCACTTTAATTAGATTAAAAAAAAATATTATCCTAGACTATCTTCAGGATATTCAATCAATCGACCTTTCTCAGATTTTACACCCAGCTTATCAATGTTAACTAATTTAACATAAGTTAGATAATCCCCTATTATTATATAATATTACTGGGATTCAATCTATTCGCTATCATATACAGAATATTTTAAATTAATTTTAACTGGAGTTTATTCAGAATCTTTATAATAGATTGCCGATAAATTTATAACATTTACCGTAAATCATACCATATCAAATAAAGTACGATTCTTCCTTTACTCTACACCATACAAATAAGGTGTATATGAAAGAATTAACTGTAATATTATTCCATTACAAATAAGAATTCCATAAAATTGTACTAAAGTATTCTTTCTACAATCTCATCATAAAATATTAATACTCTTTCCAGTTTGTTTTATACTTCATTCTTGAATTTTTTGAACCTTTCAAAGGATTCATATTTTTATTTCATTAAATACAAATACCTATACCATGACAGTTCATCAGCAATGGTAATGAAGTATTTAAATCTAACTCTTACTTAGGTACCAAAAGGTTTACACACATATAAATGTATTTGTTCCAACAGTTCCTGAGTACTCTCACTTTTACGCTTGAAAGGAGATTTGAGTTAGATTTAAATTCTTATAATAGTAATGGATTTTATTAAATACCATTTATTCAATTTACAAATATATCGACCTTTATGAGTCTTCACAAGACTGTCAAGGTATATTGGATAATTCCTCTACTTATGTCCTTCATTATCACAGAAAAAACTTTTTCCTTTTATCCTGACTTTTCAAATCTTGGTAGGAACTTTTATAGAGTTTCTTCTTTTATCAAGTCCAACTTTTGAGCCCCAATAGTTGTTGCTTCTTCACCCTTTTGCTATTCTAACTAACTTAGGCTTGATAGACATCGATTATAAACAATTTATAACTTTGATAGTAGGATTGGATAATCAAATTCACTTTAAGATGGTTTAGCATAACCATACCTTACATGTACAATCATCCGATGATATTAATCATCTTAATGATATAATTATCATGCGAAATTTTCTCTCTTATTCTTATATTAAGGTGAAAAGCACATAACATATAATCAACAATTTGAGTATTCTTATTGTACATTTTTGTAAAATAAGAAATATGCCACAAACACTTGAGACATTCTCATACACAGTTTGTAGCTCTTCATGAGATTATCAAATAACCTTGAGCTCATCGATCATTATCATACCATTTAAACTATCAAGCTAAACATGTGATCCGTCAAAAATATTATTAAAGAATTTTGGGAGAACATTGTTGTTGGACAATTTTTATTTATTGATATATCACATATCTTTAAGAGATACTGAAGAGAAGCATAAAACTTTTTGTTAGTGTTATGCTTTAATAAATCAAACAATTCGACTTATTAAATTTTAGCAAATTAAAATTATAACTCTCAAACATTTTAAGAGTTATAGTAAATGCTAATTTAAAATTAGCTCCATCTATTTAATTTAAATCCTGGACTCCCTAAGACAGGATCCAAAAGTTTTGTTGAATATTTTTAATATTAGTGGAGAATCAACTAACAGGAAACCGAAACCATATATACAGCAGAAAAAATAAAATTTTTTTGATTTCCTCATAGGATCTATGTAAACCTATTATTCTCCAAGTTATGACTCCAAATATTCATACCTTTAAGTATTTTATTGATGAAAAACTATAGACCGCAAACAAACTCTACGTCTCTATGTTATCCACATAACCAGGATGATGAAAAATGAGTGCTAGCTCCTTAGATGATTACTTTATGTTCTTTTGATTTTATATGTTTCTTAAACACCAAAAGCAAACCTGTATGCCCACACCCTAAACGCAAAGAATATAACACTTATGTATAGCCAATATTTAGGGTTAAGGTTGTAATGGGTTTTGGGTTTGGCGTAATGATTTTTTTGATTTGAATTAACTCTTAAGTCTAATTGGCTTGACTTGTAAACACAACTCATTAATAAGTTTTGAACTAATGTATTATTTAGCCTAACTTAATAATGACTTTCGCCAAAAAAAAAATATTATCACACAAAATATCTTAAATTAAATAAATTCATCTCATGAATTTGACATTTCATCATTCTCGATCTAATATGCGACTTATTAGATTTCTGTAATATTGGTAGTAATACTAAAATCTAATTTTAGTAATACAAGTCATGAGTAGTCTCTAGCGACACATTATGACTACCCAAGTTACGAGAATATAAGTGGCTTAACATCACTTATATTCGTGATCAATGTACCCATATATTTTAACCCCTTTACCCTAGATATATTAATTGAACACGAGGCATGGAATGTGTCATCCCCGTAATATTTGATTCTTTGTTTCTTTGATATCCTGAGTATAATTATCTTATGAAATGATATCAATATCACATATCGATTCATTTGAGCACGGTCATGTATTTTATAATTATACCTAATCAAAGGGGCCCAAAGATATCACTCTTATTATATAGGAGGGACAAATCATATCTTGATCAAACATATCCCACTACATTATTCATGATATAACCAACTATTTTCTTTATAGTCACTCCTATTATAGATGACATTTAAAAATATTAAAATATATCATTCATAATATTGGGAGCCATGATGATCTCAAGTCGAAGGATTATATACATAATTATCACTATAAAAATTATTTATGACACTCATATAACAATTTATATAGTTTTCTCATATTGGGTCGGCCTAGTATAATGGTTCAACAACTATTACTTATGTGTTGACTTTATATCTCATATCATGACACATCTCATATTGCCATCAATCACTATACATACTAGTCTTAATGTATTATTGTTATCCATTCACAATAATACTTTACTAGGGATATTTAAGAATAGTACTCAACTAATTAAGTCAACTATTTTAAGGGCATTATTATATTTATTTAAATACACAGATATGTAATAATAGAATAAAATATATTAATATAATAATAATATCATGATACATAATAAATAAATATCCAAAATCATTATTAGATCTTAGGGCATATACCAAAAATCTTTCACTTGCACTAAATCCAATCTCCCATATATTTAATGTCTATGGATCTAGTGTGACAATCATGTCTCTGCTGTGTCAAGTCTTTATCAATGGATTGGCAATATTATCGTTTATTGGTATTCTGTATATTTTCACATCTCCTCTCTCGATTATCTCTCGAATGAGATGAAAGCGTCTAAGTACATGTTTGGATCGCTGATGAGATCTCGGCTCCTTAGCCTATACAATAGCCCCATTATTATCACAATAAAGCTCTATTGGATTTACAAGGCTAGGGATAACACCTAGTTCAAGAATGAACTTCTTGATCTAAACAACTTCCTTTGTTGTATCAAAAGCAAAAACATACTCAGCCTTTGTTGTAGAATCGACTATCGTACCTTGTTTGGAACATTTCCAACTGACAGTACCATTATTAAGGCAAAATATATAACCTGACTGCGATCATGAATCATCCTTATCAGTTTAAAAGTTAGCATCAGTGTAACCCCTTACAAAAAGCTCTTTCTCACCACCATAAATCAAGAAAGTATCCTTAGTTCTTCTAAAGTATTTAAGGATATTCTTGACAGCTGTCCCGTGATGCTCATCTGGATCAGCTTGATATTTACTCGTTATGCTCAAAGCATACGAGATATCAGGATGAGTAGATATCATAGTATATATGATAGATCTTATAACAGACACATATAGAATCTTATTCATGTGTTGTCTCTCCTCTAATATTTTAGGACACTGATATTTGGAGAGAGTTATCCCATATGACATAGGTAAGAATCCTTTCTTAGATTCTTGCATGCTAAACCTCTTTAGTACTTTATCTTTATATGTACTCTGACTTAGGCTAAGTAATTTTCTTGATCTATCCCTATAGATCTTAATACCTAACATATAGGTTGTGAAACCTATCCCTAAGTATTATGGATATAATAGTAAATCCCTCAAGAGTTTTCATGCATGGTATCGTGTTTAGATTATGCAGGAGAGGGTATAAAACTTAAAGATTTTGTTTGGGTAAGATTATGGTATGGGATAGGAGTCTTGGAGAAAGAACTAGATTTTTAAACATAAAATAATCTATAATTAGAAAAAAATTTCATGTATTTTTTTAAAGCTCAAAGAGAGATTTTCATTGATATATTATGAGTTTCAAGACGATACCCGAGCTGAAAGTTATAGCTATTTGAAGTGATAGTCCTCGAAAGGAGGACCAGAAGTAAGGTATCGATACATTTAGAAAAACGTATCGATACGTTAGGGGCAAGGCTAAACGTGTCGATACCTTTAGAGAAGGGTATCGACACTTTTTTGAGTTGAAGGCCAAATGTATCGATACGTTAAAGGTATGATAAACAGTAACTGGCCAAATGTATTGATACGCTGCAAGCAAAATGTTCCGTAACAGTACCAAACATATCGATACCTTGGCAAAGGTATTGATATGTTTGTGACGGAGATGAAGTCTGCTTGTGACGAAACGTGTCGATACATTGAGGAAGGTATCGACATCTTGCATGTTTTGTGAGCAGGAAATGGCCAAATATATTGATACATTACAGGCAAAATGCCAAAGTTATCGTTACGTTTTGAAAGGTATCGACACCTTTGAGGATTATACAGCCTATATGCATTGAGCAGGGGTCATCTTCCCTATTTCTCATTTTCTTCACTCTCTTTCCTCTGAAATAGCAGAAATCATTCTCTCTCACTCTCAAAATTGATCTTTTTCATATCTCAACCAAACTCCATCATTTCAATTTCTATAAACTCAGAATCAACACCAGAACCCATAAATCTCCTTGGATCAGAGTTCTAACCATCGGTTCGAGAGGAATCAAGAAGAAAGGGTTGAGGTAAACAGTAATCGAGGAAGAAAATCGAGCAAAAAGACACTCAAAATAATTCTACCAGTTTGGGTAAGTTCATCCCTATGCTCATTTCTCCGTTTTTAGCCTTCATTATGCATATATTGAGAAAATAAAGATTTAGGTCACTATTTACAAAACCTTAAAAATTAGAGGTTTTCTCGTTTATAGTTGGTCTTGATAAATTAGAGGACTTTGATAGCTAATGGTGTTGGAATTGATGAAAAAATTATATAGAGTAGGGTTTGGTATAGGTTGTGTGTATATATATATAGAGAGAGAAAGGTTAGAGTGAGAGAGAGGGGTGTGAGAGTAGCATGAAATGCATTACATCATGCACACACATTATGACATATCATTGAATCTGTGTTTGTATGTTTATCCAGGTGCGATAATCGAGATGGGAGAATCTCAGTCGCAAGGATGATATCAAGAGGGTGGTTTTCCATCCCAAAACTATGCGTAGACATATTCCTTTCCCTTCGCCTCATTTTATGTTATTTTTGAATAATTAGGATGCTAGAGATGATAGCATAGAATATGAATGTGTATATGTATAATTGAAATGAGGAGGCATTAGATGTATGTTGTGTGGTAGTCAGGAGGGCCCCTTGTTTGTGATAGAAATAGGTTTGTGATGAAACCTAGATTGCCATAAATGTGAGGTCGGGGGCTTAATATTGATATTGTGATTGTGAGGTCGGAGGCCAATATTATATATATATATATATATATATATATAATCCTCAACATCATTATACCTATTGTGAATCCAAAACCATCAATCAATTCTCAGAAGTCCAACTTCCAGACACATGAAGAAATGACGTCAGCACCTACGCCAGCACCACATACGTCAGCACTTACGCCATCACCAGATGATTCAGCACTTATCAACAGTAGTCTTTGTAAATCTTAGACGTCCATTTGGCTTCCAAATGTAAGGTCTATAGTTAAAGCGGGATTAAACGGAACTGAAATCCGTGTTCCCTCTTCTATAAATTAGCATGTAACTCTCTGTTCAAAATCATCGAAATAAAAACTCTCTTCAGTATTTTGAAAGCTCTCCAATATTTAGGTACAATTTAAGTGCTTTGCATATCATTTAGAACATAGAAGCAACCTCTGCTTAAGGTTTGTTCCCTCTGAGCAGTTGTAACTCCTCCCCCACAGTAAGGTCGAGTATTCCCTTTTCTGTGTTTCTTCACCTAATAAAGAACTAAACAAACTAAAATTGGATTAGGATGCATACTTGTTTTATATATATTTTGAAGTGTTTCAGGTTTCTTGAGAAATGTTCTGAAGTTTGGGTGTTTGGTTGGATATATACAATTGGGAATGCTATATGAATGATTTTGAAATAGGTTTTGTAAAGGCCTTACAAACTCTTAGGATGTGACAAATACTTTCAAAAGTAAACTAATAACTATATTTTAAAAAATCTTTTCATTTTATAAATATAATTTAACAAACAATGAGAAAATCATTAGGTGTAACTACCTTTTTAATAGTCACGTTAATCAGGTGTAACCCTGAGCCGTTAGTGGGTTTTACATACAAATTAAAACAATGTTATTTTATTAAATTTTAATTTAAAATGTTAGGAACAAAACAATGTATGATTTATTTTGAAAATCAGTCTATCACTGACGTTAGCAGTTAAGTAATCCCGTAGTGATACTCATGACTATCCTCTACAAATAAACAGTCCTAGATAAATAGATATCTAGCACACACTCACTTAGGTGGCCTTCTCAAGGTTCAATCTCAGGCTACTTTACATCAAGTCCCCAAATGGACGATTAACTGTCCTATCTAGCACTCACTCACCTAGGCGACTATCTTGTGGTCCTCTCCTAGGCTACTTTTATGAGCCCTGTGTTTAGATCTCAAGGGTATAACGATAATTTTATACTTTTATTGTTCATGCATTCACATTCATCCTGGTCACCGTGTGCATGTGAGCATGAATTTGTAACTTAGTTCAAGAATTTGATTGTTTAAGATAGAGTTTTAAGGTCGTAAACACAAGAACCTCAACGTAATTAAAAGTATGTTTTATTTTGAGTGAGACTCTAAAAATATTTTTTAATTTGAGGGGATTCAAGTGAGATTTTTAATTTTGACGGGTTCGATCGATCGAATAAGGTGATGGTGATTCGTTTGATTGAAGTTTTAAGGACTTCTTAGAAAATTTGTAACCTTCGATTCGTTTGATCGAATTAGGCTTCATCTGATCGAATGAGGGTTTTATTCGACCGAATGTTGGTTCATTCAGTCGAACATGAATTTGTTCAAATGGTAATTTGGAAGCTCTCTGACTTCTATAGACATCAAAGGATTCGTTCGAACGAACCCTGGTTCATTTGATCGAAGGGGGTGATTTGTTCGAATAAACTCTAATTTTGTTCGATCGAATTGAGATGAAATGACAAAAATTACCCTCTTCTAGGAGCTTCTTCTTTGTATTATTTAAGGACAAAATGATAATTTTATTCTTTTTGTATAAATAGGGGGTCAGGGGATAAATTTTTCACTTCTCTTCTCTTCTCTTCTTTCTTTTCTCTTCTCCTCCTCTCTTCACGTTTTGTTCTCTGTTTCCCACACACCCACATGCCATTTTCATTCTTTCTTCAATTTCTCTTCACCGAACATCTGTATTCTACACGTCTAACCACCTGGGAGCAACAATTTGGCGATTGAGGCGCGAAATCACAAATGGGAATCTAGGGTTTTAGAGAGGAATTTGGGGCTTTTTGATTTTGATTCAAAATCAAAGCAAACTGACCATACCACGAGGTTCATAGCTCCGTTTCTAACTCGTCTATGTATTCCTTTACGCATTTTAACAACTTTGATTCGTATGAATTTTCTTAGATTTATCGCACTCCTTATAGATTTTAAGTGTCATTTGAGTTATAATGACATTAAGAAGGTTATAGGAAGTTAGAAATATGATTTCGAAGAATTTGAGAAAATATAAATAGTAATCAGAGTTATTATTTTGACAAACATGTGGGATCCACAGGCAAAAATTATAAAACCTAGCTGATTAACTTTAGTAGGGCTGCACTGTGGATTCATGGTAGAATTGTATAAGAAATTAGAATAATAATATAGATTTGGGTCGATTTGATGTAATTTCTAATTTTAGAAAAACTCGGACCATCATGCATATCACGCATACACATTATATTCGTATTTTAGAAATATATATTAATTTAGTTGTGATGAATGTGATTGGACGACGGAGTGCGAGCGAGGAATCAACGTACCGAGTCAAGAAACGAGGAAAACTAGGGAGTGTATACCCTCTCTAAGTAGTGAGTAGACACTCTATGTTTTTATTGTTTAAAAGAATAATTTCTGATAAATATTTGTAAATTTTTTATCTATGATTTTATTTTATGAATACTGTTTTGGTTTATGTATGTTTGTTTTTATGAGAAACGGCCAATGGCCAAGTTATTTTATGTTTATATTTTGATAATGATTTATATCGACGATACGGTCGTTAGGCCAAGTTTCATATTTGTTATATGATGATATGGCTATTGGGCCACATTCCTTTTATATTTAATCTGATGATGGCCATGAGAACCGAGTTTATATATATATTAGTGATAACGGTCATGTGGGTCGGGATTGGTCAATATAGCTACAAGGTAGGTAGCTTAGGGTTAGCCTGATTGAGAGGTCGCTTAGGTGAGTGGAGACTTCACAGTTGGGGGTGGTGTATGGTCGTTGTATTGTTATGATGTTATTAGATTCGATTACCTGTAAGTCTCATTGCGTTAGTCATAGATATCACCCCATAGCTAATCCGAGGCGAACGTCAGTGGTGAGCACACTTTTTAAAAAACCATCCATGTTTTCTTTCTTGCATTTAAATTTATTTTTATAAAAATGGTATATTTCATTTGCATATAAAATCCACTGACGATCTCGGGATGCCCAGGGTCAGGGAAATCTCTGAGAAAGACAGCCAGCCCAATGATTTTAATATATGATTTGAGGTCTTAAACTAATCATAGATGTTTGTTGTTTTATTAAATTACTTATAGCATACCTCAAAACTGCTTTCTATTTCTAAATAATTTTATTTATTTATATTTACTTTTATTTCACTCATGAAGTATACTCCCGTATACTCACTCCCCTCACCCTTTAGTTTCAAGTTCGCTTAGGTCGACAACAAGTGGTGGTGGTGTCTCTTTGGAGATTGAGAAGTGCAGGTATATTCCTGTGATTGACTCACTTAGAGTAATCTAGTTCACTGGATCCATTTTTATGACTTGAACATGTATATGTATTTATTTATTTGAAACAAACATGTAAACTAACCCGATAGTATTTTTATTACGTTTGAGGTTTGATACTTTTACACTGTGATATTTGATTTACGGAAAAGAATGAAAATGTTGTTAGAAGTGCTTGTAATCCTTTGCTACCATAATTTTCAAGTTTGGGTAGATTCGGATGGTTTGATTTTGGAAGTACTTTATTGATTGCTTTGAAAATGCTTTATATTTATTTATGATTTCAGTCTTACAGGTTCTTAGTAAGCGTTCTGGTCCTAAGGAATGCTTATTAGGAATCTGTGACGATTGTCACATGTAGGATCCACGAGTTGGGGCGTGACAACTTTAACCATCGCTCACCTAGATGTCCTTCTTTCAATCTGTACTAGGCTACTTTATATCACACTCACCTAGACGACCTCTGTTCTGAAGTCTCAGTTAGCTGAATCTAAGAGGGGGGTTAATTGGATATTAAAAAAAAATTAATTTTAACAGAATATCAAATCAAAGGAAATGAATGCAATGGAAAACTACGTGCGTAAAAATTTAAATGGATACGATGAGATTTTTATAGTGGTTCGACAACGCGTTTATGTCCACTCTTCTTGGGTGAATCCACTCACACCGAGGATCACTAAATCTTAGTTTTCAAGGGTCAAAAGTAACCCAAATACAACTCCTTCTTTCACGGGTGAAGGGCAACCACAAAACACTACTTTCTTTAAACGGCTGAAGTGCAACCTAATTTACAAATCTTTCTTATCACGAGTAAAGAGAAACCCAAGATTAATTAACCAAGAATTAATTTCAAAACTCTCTAAAAGAGTGGATAAACAAGAAGCTCACTTTCTCTCACTAAAATTAATAACAAAGAATAAACAGAGAGAATAAAAATTAAAGATTACAGAGAATATTTGATCTTTGATGAAATTGTTCTTAATGCTCTTCAACCACCCTTTTGTCTTCATAATTCGCTGTTTATATATCTACAATCAATTCTTCCCAACGATCATCTTTACCTTCATTAATGACGGCATTAAATGCTTCTGAAACTAGCCGTTATAACTTGATTTCTGCAAAGGTGTCGATACGATGACTCAAGGTATTGATACGTTTAAGAGATTTGCCTTGAAGGTATCGATACATCCAATTTCGTATCGGAACCCTTTGACATGAAGGAGATGATGTCCATCATAAAGGTGCTTGAACTTGTCCTCAAGGTGTCGATACATTTGAAGAAAATCCATAGGTATCGACATGTTTGTGAAGAAGGTGCTTGAATAGGTCTTGAGGTATCGATACGTTTGATCAGTCTTCTCAGGGTATCGATACGTTTGGGCTTAAGGTATCGATACGTTCTGCTCCGTCTCTCAGGGTATTGATACGTTTGATGAAAGATTTCAAAATGTTTGAGCACTTGTCAAAAGGTGTCAATACGTTTTGGACAGGGTTCCGGCACTCGGGCTTGATTTCGGCACTGTGGCTTAAACATGTCGATACATTTAAGCAACGTATTGATACGTTTGTGCCTTAGTGAGCTTTTCTTGATGCTTTCTTCACATTTTTCTCACCTGCAAAAACATATACACTTTCCAAAGAACAAGTAACTCATATATGCTCGTTTTATCAAATAAATTCATTCCAATTTTCACATATATGTATTTCGTTACTTGTTATTTATTTTGGCATTATCAAAAATAATATAAATTAAAAATTTAATCATGCCATTTAATTATAAAAGATACTTTAATTAATCATCAAAAATACTTCAAAGCTATCACTAAGGTCTGCTGACTGGAAGGTCCAACCTTAGTATCATCGGATTGAGCTTATAAAGACCCTTCTTTAAGCTCAATCAATCTATCTGCACCACCTTCCTCTAAGAACTCTTCTTCTAAGAAGTGTGCATTTCTATTGATCGATATACATTGATTAGTAAGAAAGTAGAAATAATATCCTAAACTGTCTTTAGGATATCCAATGAATCTTCCTTTCTTTGATTTTGCATCCAACTTATCAAGGTTAACAATTTTAACATAAACTAGACAATCCCGTGGTCTAATATAATCGAGACTGGGTTTCTTTCTACTCTATATCCCATATATAGTCTTTTAGACTGATTTTGACGAGACTTTATTTAGGATATACGCAGCGATCATCAGGGCATATCCCCACAAATAAACTGACAAATTTGTAAAACTCACCATGGATCGTACTATATCCAATAAGGTATGATTCTTCTTTTCAGATACATGCTCTACATGTATTGATACTTTGTCACAGGAAATGGTCGTTTACATTCCCGTCCATCCATGTATCGATACATGAATAGTTCATGTATCGATACTTGCTTCACTAAGCCTTAAATATTGATACTTCCAATCGAACATAGGTTTTAGGTCCAAAACTATCCTAAGTATTGATACCTTAATTTTACTATTCAACAAGTATCGATATGTTATCCTTCATTATTTATCATGAGCATAGGATATTGATACTTGTCTTCTTAAAGTATTGATACATGAAACCAATGTATTGATATTTTCAGTCCTGGGTATTGATACTTCCCTTAAGTATCGATACATTCCACCTCCAGAGCCAAGTATCAATATATGCACATAGTAAGTATCGATACTTCTCCTGTTTTCTCTATTTGGAGTAGTAATTTCAAATAGCTATAACTTTTGACTGAAATATCTTCATGGAACTCATAATATATCAACAAAAAGCTCTCTTCGAGTTCTACAAAAATATAATTTTTTCTCAAACGAAGATGATTTTATGATTAAAAATCTAGTTCTTTATTATAAACTCATATCCCACACCATACACTTTCTCAAAAATATACTCTCAAGTCATCATACCCTCTCATGCATGCTTCACACACTATGATATATACGAAACTCATGAAGGATTTACTATTATATTCATAATATTAAAGGATAGGTTTCACATCTATTACATTCATTACATTCTCAAAACACAAAATAGTGCTCTTATTTACATGAAAGCTAAATATCAAAGTAGGTAGTTGTAACATTTGACAATTAAGTTGAAAATTTTGACAAATGAAGTTAAAATATTTTAGCCACCACAAAAACATCATGGATAACCTCAAATATCAATGATTCATCCTTTATAGTAAACATAAAAATTATAGATATTTGACTCTTTTTTCGAATGCCACTTGTCTCAGGTCAATCCAAAATTTTTATCAAAAGTTATGGATCAATTACTGAAGCAAGGTCAGGGTGGACTGGAACAGTAATGAGACTTGATTGATGGCATCAAAAGTATAACTTAGATCCCGAAATGATGGTTAGACCAAACATGAAAGTTTTAGCTCAATGAGTTATATTTCTAATGGATCAAGATTCACCTTGATCATTAATAGCTCAATGAGTCATTAATAGCTTTGTTGGATGAAAAGTTATGCCTTTTTTTTTACATTCACTATACAAAAATCAAAATTAACTGAAATTACAAATAAAGTAAATTTTACATCAAAAACTAGAAATATACATAAATGAAAAGAGTTAATCATACTTTGAAGTGTAAAATGATGAATTTAAACCTTAAAAGACGTACACTTTTATGTACTCATCACATACCCCAACCAGCTTATTGCAAGTCTCTTACCAATACAAAGCGTTAACATTTAGCAATAAATTGAAACAAGAACTCACTTACAAGAGATTTATTATTTCACTTCTATTTGTTATTTCCAAATAAGTAAACTCTCAATCACAAGTCTCAAGTGCAGCCACAAATCCCTCAAATAAGAAATCCATAAATCTGCTTTTGTGCATAAAGTGACATAAATTATGGGGCTTCATTGAAAAAGAGAACAAAATCTATTCTTATTATTTCATAATAATTAACATCTTTTGGATAATTTTTTTTAACTATATACAATAATCATAACCTAATTTCTTGGTCAATAACACCCAGACCAGTTGATATTAGGGCATTAAGTTTTAAGATACCTCTCTGAACCTCTTTAAGAAATGATTTTAAATTTAAACAAATTCATAACCTAATTCATTAGCTAATGACTCCTAGACCAGTTAGCCTTAGGACATTAGATGTTAAGACACCCCTACGAGCTTCTTTAGGAGATGAACATTTATTTATTTATGATTTTTTCTTTTTATCTTTCTGTTTTTTTTTCTTTTTTTAAGCCATTAGATGTAACTCTAATAAAATTGTCAAAATAAATATTATCAAATTCTCAACTTGCAACCCACAATCATGCATCAAAGTGTGTGTGTTATAAGCATAATTTATAAAATTTTTGCTCAATAGATCTATGGACAAAATCATTTAACCAATAACTACACGAGAGTTCACAGATTTGAATAATCCAAATAAAAGCAAATAACAAAAACTTGCTATAAATTCTAAAAATCAAGGCCAAATGATAACAAAAATACACAAGAACACATAAAAACTATTCGCTTGAAAAAAATGACACTACTAAGATTGATGCGTATCAAGGATTGAAGGAAGAAAATAATCCTTTACTCAGCCATCAGAAATCGGACCTTGTTAGTGAATCTTCT
>JAVXUL010135247.1:0-31019 GCA_035590515.1 Trichilia minutiflora
CATTTATCATCATAAATTATATATGATTTGCCTTCATATCTTTTATATAATAATAATTAATAAAAAAATTATTAACAAATGGATTAAAAAAATTCACAAAATTTACTCTTAAATGTTAATGAAAAATTATAAAATTAATAATAATCAGTTATCATATCTTTAATTTTATAATATAGTACAAACCGTAAATTCAAATCGCTTTAAATTGTACTTTCAGATTTGCTTTGGATTGGTTTGTAATATGTTTATGGATTGGATTAAAGTAATTTATTTTTAAACTACAATATGCGGTTCGGTTTGAAATTTTATCTTAAACCGATCCAAACCGCATAGGTCTACCCCTAATCACAAGTAATCGTAAAAAGTACCAAATTTTAAACAGTGCATCCAGTTTTCTCCCAGCTTAATTGTGGACCAAATCGATCAAAAGAAATATCTAGAGTGTAACTCATGTCTAGTATGATTAATCGACAATAAAAAATAAGAATTTAATTCATTATAAAATGAGTAAATTCAAGAAAATAGAAGAAATTGCATAAAGGAGAACCCACTGGGAAAACAATTTTGGAAAGAAATTATTCGTTTTGTCTTTTGTTTGTCTCAAATATAAGTTAGTGGATGAGAAATGATTCATTTTAACTAGACAAATTGAAAGGAATGAAGATAAATGAAATTGAAAAGATTGAATATGTCATTTTCTGCCTTCTTACACATCTACTATGTTTCAAGCTTTGCTTCTCTCTCATCTGATGTCTAATTTTTATTTTGTTCCTTTCCATGAGATTCTTATCGTATTCTATTTCTATAGCAATAACAGCTCATCAATCAATTTTTTTGATTCATAAAAATTTAGCTTGAAAGCTTAGGTGCACAAATGGTTCCTTAAATAAAAATTTTCTAGACTTTCCAAATTTTCATCAACTCATCTCAAATCACTTAATAATCATTGATACAAAGTTAGTAACTCAATTTTTTCGCACTCAACCATGTATTTTATAAAAGGACAAAAATGTCTTTCATGAGCAAAATAACTAAAATACCCTTCGACTTAAATACGGAGTATTACATCAATACGCCAATTTGATATCAGAGCATGGTTTATTCTTGGTAATACCATGTTTTTTACTAGAAAGAGTGGGAAAAATGACCATTCTAATCACATGGATGAGGGGATGCAAACCTTATAAATAGTAGATCGTTATTTCAAAGTATATTAAGAGGAAACAAAGAGCTCATTGTCTTTACGATGTATCATTATTCTAGTGAAAAATTAAAATAGAACTGATAGTGTAAAACTTGGTGTTTTAGGCCACAGTCAAGCATATGAAAAGCATAAAAGGGCCAAGTAGAATCGATAAAAGGGTGGCCGATAATTTCGATTGTAGTCAATCATTTAAAGAATCTATTTCGGTATTCGATTCGTATCTACAAAACTCATTTTTCAGGATTGGAGGCAGAGTTTATGGTAAGTATTATAATCTTTTTGTTGCTAGAGATAGAGAAAAAAATTACATCTATAGAAATTTAGCTTATAATTTATGCTTGTCTATTATGAGAAATACAAATCTTTATAAAGGAATTATTGTTTGTAAGAAAAATATTGGATAAAATTTTCGATTAGGAGTTATATAGATAAAATTTGTTATCATATTTTTCATAATCTTGATATAGAGGATTTGTTACTTGGAGAATCATTGCATAAATAAGTGAGTACTTGAGATAACGAGTAAAAGAGTGTGTACAAATTAATCTAAGATGGACAAAAACGTGCCTTAGGTCCTTATAGTTGCAACTGTTCAAATGTCATCAATCAAAGGCCAAGAAAATGAAAAATCGAGTTAAAGTGTGTGGTTCATAAAAAGAGTTCAAGATTAATGTTGGAGTTAAAAGATCATAATAAGTGGCTATCTAATATTGGTTTTAGATGTGTGGACAAAGTGCTAATGAGAAATATGGTATCATCTCTAATTTTGTGAACAACACTCCTGAAACTGATGAAGATACTTCAGAAATACACTATTAAAAGAGCATGCTTTAACCTATGATAATTCAATTTCTATGTTGCAAATTGAGACTATTATTGATTTTAAAAAGTGTGTTCCTCGTAAAATCATAAATGTGTGTTGTAATATTCTAATTGAAAATTCAAACGATAAATTATCAGTAGATAAAAACCAAAATAAAACGGATATAATGAAGACAGTTCATAACAAATTAATAATAATGTTGTTAGATGATTTTATAATTTTTATGTAAGTACACTTAACACCACAAATGGAAGAGGTTAGGATATTAAAGTTGGAGCAACTCACCCAAAAGAGTAATGAAACTTAAGATCAAGTTTTTCATAGACGGGAGAGCTGACATAAAAGTTTTGGTTTAGATTCTTAGAAAGAAAACCAAATATCAATATTGAACAAATTTTATTTCTAATTATAGTGTTTGACCCGAGAAAAAGACGAGAATAAAGAATATTGTATGAATTTTATTTTTAAAATTTGAGTATTTTATTTTTAGAATTTTAAGAGCAATTATAAGATTTTATTAACTATCTATTTTTATTATAAATAAAATGTTAAAATTCTAGAGAAAGAGAGTTTTTATCTCTTTAATATTTTTTTTTGTTAAAATTAGAGATTTAAGTTAGATATCTAACTTTTTCTTTGATGAATTCTAAGAACTTTTTAAAATTAATCTTATTTATTACATTTTATTATAAACGAAATAAACTTTTTATCAATAAGATATAAATGTTTTAGATAACTCAATTTACCGAATTAATGAAGCTAGAATGTGTCCACTTAGATGATTCATAACCGAGATAGACCACTAACCCGGCCGAAACAAGAGGGATCCAGCCACTTAATTGATTTGGCTCAACTCTAAACTAGAAAGAAAATTACAGAACTAAAATATTCATTTACTCCCACACTTCTACATATAGATGGGAAAAAAAAAATTTATAATGTGTTCATGTTCTGCAATTGGCAGGATTCGAACTTGTCCTCCATGTGAAAATTGTAAAAAAAATTAATATAAAATCAATCATTAATAATTTTTGAGATGCTAAATTAGTATGTGATAATAAAAATATCATCTTATTTATATATTTTATTAGTGTTGAATGACAACCGTATTTTTAATATTAATTTATCGTTTTTTAAAATAAAAAATTTATATGTTATCAGTCTACGCCTGTATATATCTCAACACTTTGAAAAATGGGTTGCATCTATATATGTGAAAAGTCTTTTTGTTCTTATTAGACTCATTTCGAATATTAGATTTAAATGTCGTATTAAACGTTAAATATTGTGTATCAAATAAAGAATAATTTTTTATCAAACAATTTATGGTTTCATAATCATTTGACGGACAAAGACACGTGCAACTTGAGTCCATGCATGCATGTATATCATTTTAACTACACATGTAATGACCATTAATTTTACGTATGCAACTTAGGAAAGCATTTAATTCAATAATTCAAAACACTGTAAGTGGATATATTACCTAACTTAGTTCTGTGCAGTAATTATCAAACCAATGAAACCCTTTCACTCTTATTAAGCAAATTAATTGTTCATTGACTTGTACACATGTTCATACTTTTGAAGGTAAGATGATAGTGGACAGGGTTGTTAATTTAAGCCTTGCTCTATAAAACTATGACATTCTCATTCTTAATAGTCGAAATCTTTGTACAGACATCAACAATTAATTTCGAATTTTAAAAACTTCAAATTCAAGTAATAATCTCTAAAAATTCTTGGAAGTAATTGCATAAGATCCTCCCTAACTAATTACAACAAAGTCCTCCTTAATTGCAAAACACCCTCTATAATCTTTTCAACACTACCTCTCAACCTGATTCAAAAATGTCTTACATTCTCAACTTGCATACAGATTGGTCCTGTAACGCTGGATAGGACCTGCTCATTACTAAGTTTTGCTCCTTAGTCCTCCAAATCACCGAGTTACCACCAATAACAGCTCAGCAGCTAAAATAGACCTTCTATCTGTCGCAATTCATGTACAATCAACATCGGTATAAGCTTCAATATTTAGACGGACAAGATGTTCAAACGGCGAATCTCTTCCAGGCTTCCAGACCTTCCGGTTAGATACTTGGGAATTCAATAAAAAGATTCATATATGTGATAGAAGACATTGATTGCTCTGTCAAGTTACAAAATGGGGAATCACAGTATACACCATCAGCTCTACCCATTTTTATCATGACTTACGAGTGATGTTGTAAGAAACGCATCGTTGTTTTCACGACAAATCAAAGAGACCAAACCTGCATTACCTAAAGTCCTAAACCCGATCAGATGGACATACATATTCATTCCGTATGGTGCAACTTGTGTATTCAAGCAGCTTGCGTTCAACTGATCTAGTGATCTGTAATCATCGTATTTTCGAGCAATTTCCAGGGCTGATAATTAAGGTGCATATTACACCAGCAGAAGTAACGAGGAATATGATGAAGAAGAGCAGAGATGCTAAAGTCACCATTCATCGGTTTGTCAAGTTTCTTCATGCAAACACGACCTCAACAGGCTAACAAGGCAGAACAGAGAGGTTTTCGTTTACACGTACAAAACGAAGTCACCTGTCTTTACTTGACAACTACTATTTAACAATTACTTATCAACTTGACTAATAAGGTATTTATTTCACAACAATTGCCAGTAAAACACCACTAACGCCTTCCCAAACACCCATCCTAAAAATACATATAGCACATAGGCATTGCATTATTCGAATGGAAAACACCACAAGCAATAGAACTGCTGTTGCAAACAAATGAAGAGTTGAAAACAGCAATTAAAATCAGCGCAACAGATTTGTTAAAGTCTACTTTATTAACAATTTGGCAAGAGATTGTGAGTGTACTGTAGAGAGGACAAGAACAAAGAGCAAGCTTTCCTAAGCAAAAATATGACGATTACACATGAGCATCACTCAATACACACCTTATTGCAGAGATAAATACATAAATAACGATGGGGGCTCAATTGATCTCTCATCAAAAAAGGAATTGAGGGAATGACAAAACAAAATACATGATAAAACCAAATATAGCCAAACAAGCACTGCAGAGTGGCACAACAACGACCCACCAACAATTTGGTTCTCCATCCAGTAAAAAATGGAGAAGCCAATGGTTGTTACCGCAAGGATCACAGATGCCACTGAGACTAACACAAAATCTATTATGAAGATTTGAATCATCGAGTTTCATCCTCCAGGGCACGGAAACCAGCAATCAGATCCTCATGCAGTTTTTTGTATTTCGCCACTAGAGCTTCTTCGCCTTCTGCTGGGTCCTCAAACTTCTGTGACCTGTAAAGTCATGAATTAACAAATTATGAGATGCCGCCCTCAAATATTTTCAAATACATTTTTCTATTTTTTACATGTTCATTTTTTCCCACTGTTGCTACTTACACTAATCGGTAAAATAGATCTCCCAGCCGATGCTTGATAAGAGAGTACGTAATCTTCTGACCATCCATACCAGCCGCTTTCTCTACTGCCTGCATATTTAAATTCAATTTGTATTATACAAAAAACCACAACAGGGAAGCTCTTGGTTATTTAGATTGATAGGAATCGAATAAATTTAAATGTCTTCTTTCCAATGATAAACGACAAATCTAGTACATAAAAGAGAACATATGTAATAAACAACTGATTCATCTTATTCCCATAAAGACTCAAACCAACCAAAAAAGGGACAAAAACAAAATAACTTTACTTAAGAAAAGGCCAATTTAAATCATACACATTTCCTTCTCACCAGGATCTGTCAAATAACCAAAAGGAGCCACAGAGACCAGAACATAGAACTTGGGGTCAACTCATAAACCAATTGGGATCCTTTTTTTATACCTTTTCAATTAGAAATTCTTGAAGTAGAGTTTTTAGAAGCCAAGCTTTTATATGTAGAGTTTTTAACAAAAAGATTTTGGTTGTTTAGTTGTCACAAACATCTAGACCTTTTATAAGCAGAGCTTTTATATGTAGAGTTTTTAACAAAAAAATTTTGGTTGTTTAGTTGTCACAAACATCTAATAAAAATTGTACAATGCATTTAATAGATAAGTTTCCTAAAATTATATTAGGAAGGGTATGAAGAGTACGTACTAAAACAAAATAAGGGCATTATAGACAAGTTAACCTTTTACAAAGGCTTAAAAATATCCTTGTCCTAAAAGCCCAGAATTTAGACTTCTAAATACAAGTAAAATAGCATTTTCAATTTTTCAAATCTTCTTCTGTAGAATTAACCAAATGACAAAAAAAGTTAAAAAGAGCTTTTAACATTTACAGGCCATTTGGGGCCAATAGAGAAATTATACCTAATGGGCACCTAATTGGGTTTAATATGGAGATATAGTAAAAGAGAAAAAAAAAAGTATATCAGACTATTGAAAAGAAAAAGCAAATCAGACTTTGAGAAAGATAAGGGGAATAGTCTACCTGGTTAGCCAAATTATAGAAATGGATCATGTTGCGCATCATCCAAACAGATTTGTAGAAAGGGCAGAATTTGTCATATCTGTTGCAGACACACCAGTAGAACAGAGATGTACAAGAAACAAAAGAATTACCAACAAATTTAAACTATGTCAAATCAGTAATATGATTAAAAAAATAGATGCTTCAGAAGTTAAATTCTAAACCAAAGACTTACGGAGTAAATGCATTCTGAGCTAGATAGTCCTCCCTCAAAAGTTTAGCAACTTCTAGCGTAATCTTATCTCCTTCAGCCAAAGCATCCTTGCCTACAAGCTGCAGCATTCAAATAGACATTCAGAGATAAGAAAATAAAGTAAAATTCACTGAATACCATTACCGCACAACAAATGACAAGTGTAGGGCAAATTTTAATTCTTCTTGATTTCACTTTCACAAAAGCTTGGGCATTGTTTAGTCCTATGATCAGTCAACAAAACTTGCTTCTAAGCCAGCCATACATTTCTAACACCAAACTCTCTCAGCCATGACTTGAAACAGTAGAAAACCATAAAAGCGTCAAAGGCTAAAGAAACATACTTGCACAATTTCATTCAGGTCATCTTCTCTCTGCAGCACCTCTCGGGCCCTAGTCCTGATGTTTATAAAATCTGAATCAAAGTGTTCATAGAAACCCTCCAATGCCTAAAAACATTATAAGCAAGCAAATAAATATCTGAGTATCTGCACTCACAATATGCGGCAGGGAAGCTGCTGAAGGAAAGGTCTAGAGTGTTGCATAAATCAGAAAATAAGCGAATTCAAGAACTCACATTTGCATACTTTGAGTAGGAAATAAGCCAGTTTACAGAAGGAAAATGCTTTCTTTGGGCAAGTTTCTTGTCCAGACCCCAGAAAACCTGCATAAAGAAATTAAAATTAGTGAAGAAAAAAATAATAGATCCTCGCCACAGGAGCACCCATATGACAGCGATAAGCACCTCTGGATACTTAAAGTTGGATATGCTCATTGATCATATCACACCGGGAAGCATTAAAGAAAAATAGTGAAATAAATATCAAACCAGTACAACTGGAAGTCAATCTAATAAATTCAACCATCTGGTGGAATCGAGTTGTAAATTGAAGGTACATAATGAAGCAGCCACCCCTCTTTGTTACAGGTTTCATAAGGCGAATTAGTTTATTTTTTTGATGTGAAATAAGAGTTGCAGATGTCATCTCATTTACCTGGACAATGCTAAGAGTTGCAGATGTCACAGGATCCGAGAAATCTCCACCTGGAGGAGAAACAGCACCAACAATTGTGACACTTCCAGTACGCTCTGGTGAGCCAAGACATTTAACTTTCCCAGCACGTTCATAAAATGAAGCTAAACGTGATGCCAGATAAGCAGGATAGCCACTGTCAGCTGGCATTTCTGCCTGTGAAAAAGAAAAAATGAAGTTACAGTTAAAAGTAAGCCAAGAATTCCAATGAAATTGAGTACAAAAAGTATATATAATAAGATCATTAAAATTTGTGCACGTTTCTTCAATCTTCTTGTCAATGTCATTCAAACCCGAATGCCAATTCATTATTCAGATCCTAAGATCAATGGTCTTATTTGTATCAACACCTCCTTTGGACTACTGCCAATTGAATAACCATCATAAATTTAAGCAGACAAACAATTCTCAATGGAACTCAATCAACTGCATGAATGAAAACATGAAATATATGATAAAACTTCAAGTGTGAAGAAATTTATTAACTTCGTAGTCATCTCCCACGGGACCAGAATACTACATGTGCCTTCATCAACCACGACATTGAGCTGCTAGTAAAACTAATGGTCACTCATATATTTAACCAACCTCTTCAGATTTATTCTTTCTACCATCACAAAACTGACTGTTTTAGATAACCACTTTGACAGTTCTTTTTTCCATCAGGTCTTGCTTTCTTTATTGAAAGCTGGTCGGTATGATTACAGATGCACTGATGTTTCATCATTGATAAACTTTCAGTTCCTAATAAAAATAAAGAAATAAAATAGAATAAAATAAAAATGTACGCCACAACCTCTAATATACTATTACCATGCAAATTTGGCACAGGTTATTGGAGATAAAAAATGGCTCCACATAACTATTAGCATACTTTTACAAAACCATCTCTTATTGAGAAAACAAACCAAGAAACACCCAACATTGCTAAACAGTGTACAAAGCTTTTGCCCATTATGAGGATTACCAGTCGTCCTGAAATTTCACGCAATGCTTCTGCCCAACGAGAAGTTGAATCTGCCATCATACTAACATTTAACCCCATATCTCTGAAATATTCAGCTATAGTGATTCCTGCCAATCCATATTCACATAGTTGAAGAAGTGTCAACAAAGCCCAACATTAAAAGTTGATTCACTTTCAGAGCCTAATAAAGTAACAGTAATAGCAAGGCTTTAAAAAATGACTCTTGCTTATCAACATGAAGCAACTAAAAGTCCTGTTTGCAAATAATCTTTGATGAACTATCCAATGTGTCAATAATTTTACATGCTCAATTAATGAGGTTTACCTGTATAAATTGAAGCCTCACGAGCAGCCACAGGCATGTTAGAAGTGTTGGCCACAAGTGTTGTACGCTTCATGACAGATTCTTCACGGCCATCAGGCAGTGTCATTGTCAATTGAGGAAAATCCATAAGCACCTGCATAATTGGTCACCTTGAATCAAAATGCTCCAAGAAAACAAAAGAAATAAACAATAATCAAATTGAAACAAGTATGTACCTCTGCCATTTCATTTCCTCGCTCCCCACAACCAACATAAACAACAGTATCGGAATTGGAGTACTGCACGTAAATGGACAGGTGGTATAAACTATAGCCTTTGTATCTCCCCAAAAAATAAATAAATGAACTAATTTTCTTTTATCAATTTTATCAGATACGCAAAATATTGCAGATATGCCAAGTTCACCTTAGAAAGAGCTTGGCTGATGACAGTTTTCCCACATCCAAATGCTCCAGGAATGGCACAAGTCCCACCAAGAACTGAAGGGAAAAGGGCATCAAGAACACGCTGAAATGGAATGAAGTCATCAGGATTGCACATCTTTCATAAGAGTAGTTGTCAGAAAGAAACCACTGTATTTACTCTAAAGTAGTAGTTACCTGTCCTGTAAGCAGTGGGGTATCAGCAGCAAGCTTTGATGCAACAGGCCTTGGTGTACGCACAGGCCAAGTCTGCAAATATTAGAAAACACAAAACAAGAATTTAAAATTTTGCATTTCGGAATCATGAATTAGGCTGTGGAATTTTAATCATAACAACAAAGTTACATACCTGAAGCATCGTAAATTTCTTTTTGACACCCTGAAACTCGAGCTCCAACACAGTATCCTGCAAATATATATAGCAAACACTTCCTGAGAAACATTCAGTGCACAGAACAGATCAAATTTTCTCAACTCAGACATTCTTTCTAGTATCATGAAATGCATTAACGAGATAAATCACCAATGCAAACCTAAAAGAATTCATCTCAGTTTCCTAAAATCACTCTCAGTTCCTTCATTCTTTACCAGTAACACTCACCACTTTTATCTCTTCCTAATAAATGCCCAAATCACCTCTCTAGACCATCCTCATTAAATCCCCAATTCCACTGCTCGCAGAAATAAACCCATAACATACAAGTACAGTACATTAGGTCAAGGACTTCGACATAACTATACCAAAGCCACAATCTCATCAACATTGTTTAACAGTTAAAATAAGTTGATCAGCACAATAGTGTTGAAACAAAGGTTAACAAAGCTAGGCGTAACCTCAAGTTGTTGAGAAAATTGATTTCCTACGTACATTGAAATGTATAAATATTAACACAAAATAATCCTCCAGCAAATAAGATACAACCCACCAAATAGAAAATGATAAAGTTAATTCTAATTGCACCGCAAATAAAAGGTTGTGGCATACATAATATCAAAATATCAACTTAACTATAAATGATCGATCACCAAAAGGAGTTTGAACAGACGAACCTCCAATGAATATTGACCAGCAGGTGCAATGTAAGTCACTTTGCCCATAGAATCAGGAGGAAGCGCAATGTGATGCTGCATTAGAGTGCTCTCAAAGACAGTCTGCATCCAAAGACAATCACCAAAATCTCAGAAAAAGTTCATACTACAAAAAATGTACAGTTGTACATTTTGTCAAAAGGAATTAGTCAAAACAAAGTTCAATGCCAATAAACTTACAGCGTACAAGTCTCCGCCAGTTAAAAGATCACCCTCACCTGCAATCAGTAAATTGGATAGAATTTAAGCAATATTCAATAAAAAATTATAATTAAAAATTATTAGTCAATTATAGGCTTAAAAAAGCTATAATTGAATATTCATTCATTACCTATTTTTTTAGGTTCAAATTCCCAAAGTGTATCTCTGTCAAGGGCTGGAACAGTTACACCACGAGGGATATACACATCACCAGATATTCTAGCAATGGTTTTCAAAGGCCTCTATCATAAATTAGAAACAACACATAAACAAGTGCAAAAATTGTATCCACATCTGCAATTTATAAATCTAAGTATGTACAAGTACGCATGTGGTTTGTGAGATCCAGATCCAGTCAAACCTGAATTCCATCAAAAATATTTCCTAAGATTCCTGGGCCCAACTCCACTGAGAGAGGCTGCAACATCAACAGTAATTTATTAACTAATACAGTTGCATCGCTGCCCAAAAAAGCAGGAAAAGACAATATAATAAGATCACCTTGTGAGTTCGTATAACAGGGTCATTCACCATCACACCAGTAGTTTCTTCATAAACTGAAATATAAATATTAACAAATTTTCTAGTCAATTTAAAGACCACATCACAATATATATTTTGAAGATGGAAATTCAACCGACGACAGTACTCCTAATGAAAAACATAAAAGACGACACAAAATAAATAAGTAAACAAAAACAGAAAACCTTGAATTGTTGCAGATTTTCCTTCCAACCGAATGATTTCACCAATCAAATTATCTTGTCCAACACGGACTAATTCGTACATAGCAGCACCAGCCATGCCCTCGGCAATCACCACAGGTCCTGAAACCTGTTTGAATAATATTTGACAAATACATATGTTCAGTAAGATGTGCTAACCCTGATACATATGCAAATTATGAGACAATCAAATAAAACCAAAATCAAGTTCGCACACTGATATCATGGGAATAACAATTAAAAAAAGAGCCAGTAAAGAGTCAATAATAATAGCTATAAAATCCAACAATGAAGTGATGAACTACAGTGTCCTCTTCATGTCAAAAGAAGGGTATCGGGCACACTACAATCAGTAGTCTTTCAGACAATCAATTATACAAAAGAAAACTAGGTCTATGAGCTAGCATACAAGAATTTCAAACATAAAAAGAAAAGATAAAGGCATAAAATTGGAACTAAAAACTTTGAATCTCAATCTACGTCATATCCTACCATATAGCACAAGAACTGAAAATACGGCAATACCAAGTAAGTAACAAACACCATTGATTAGAACATTTGTTTGGCCGGAAGAAATAACGACAATAAAAATCAGCAAATAATTTTCATTCTTGAGTTAATTATCCTAGTGTTAATAGTACCCCATCCCATTTAGTCAAACAGACTATTCAGTTACACCAAGCAAAGTAAATCATGATAGAGAGCCCTAAAAATACATCCTTTACTACAGCCAATACGTTATTTACCAAACATGCTAAATTCAAAAAATCAATAGACAGAAATCACTCCTTATATACTTCACCCAAATTCTACTTCAGAATAGACCATACGACCAATCAACTTCAATAAAAATAAAAAAAAGATCATAAACAAATCACTGAATAAGAACTAACTTCAAATTAAACTTAAAATCCAAACAACAGATCGTAAGAGATTGAATTTGCCTATACCTTACGCACGTATCCATACTCGCTCTCTTTGTCCGCGTCTTCGAATGTGGTCAACTTAGCTCCGTACACGGACTGCATTTTCTCAATTGAGCAAAACGATTACGGATTGATCAGTTGATTCGAAAACAATTGTACTTCAATTCTTCGATCTGATTGATCACAGAATCAAAATCAGATTGATTTTATTTAAGTTAAACAGATCGATCGAAGACCCTAGGTTTACAATAGAGAGAATTCACAGATGCAGAGAGACAACGGGAAGACAACTTGAACGCGTTGATCAGATTGTGATGAAAAAATAAGAGACAAAACTAAATAGGCTTTTTTTTCTCTCGTAAGGGTATGATCAGGTGCTGTGGTTTACATTGCTAGTTTTACTTTGGTCACACAGAGGTAAAACGTGTCGGATCATAATGGGTTTAGAAACATGCATAAAGTGCTTCTGTGGAATCGCATAGTTCTGATGTAGATCTTGATTTTGCCACGTAAATGGAATCCTACACACGTAAGTTATAAGTGGTTTATATGGTGAGATCAGATTTTTGGCATGGATAAATATTACACAGATCCCAATTATTTTCCTAAAATACACATAAATCCAAAAAGATATCTAAATTTTATTATTATGGTTTTATATATTTGATTTCTATAAATAAGTCCCATATAAATAAGCATTGTACTTTTTTTTTTATAAATTAGAGCATTCAAGCTTCATCTTGATTGACGAATGTCGTTTAACTAATCTTCAAAGAGATACTAACTGAGTATATTATCATCTAAATATTCTACTGAAATAACGAATAATTGATTAGAATCAAATTGATAATGTACATTCAAACCACATGTCCTAAACTTAATCCATTATTATCAAGATATAGCTGTGGGTAATATTTTTTAATACACATTGTACTACAATTCACAATTCTCCTTTTAAAATTGATATGAGAAAAAAAATTAATCCTTCATTTCTTATATCTAGGACATAAAATCAAACTATTAAATTATTTCTTGAAATCAAATAAATATTGTAAATGTAATTATTCTTATATCTAGCATATATGACTTGTTTGGTATTTTTTGTAATTTAATACTTAATATGATGTGTTTGGCTATTTAAAGTAATTAATTATATTTATTTTATTAAAATAAAATAAAAGGTAATTTTGTTTTGAATTTAAAAGTCTAAAATCTTTTATTCGATATTTTTTAGAAAATTTAGAAACAAAGAATAGAAATATAAAAATATTAATTTTAAGATATTTTATATTTAAATATATTTATTGGTTATATTCAAATTTGAGAAAAAATATTTAAATCATTCAAATTCATCTGTTTAAAATTTAGATTTTCTAGATTTTTAATTTAAAAAAGGAAAGCAACCATAGAATTTGTGTGGCATTTATTTCTTAAAGAAATCTTTTAAAATAATGTTCCATCTCTATTTTTAATAATATTTACATAATTCAAGATTACTTAATTATATTTGATATGTTACATGTTATTATAGAATAATATTAAGGATTTTAAATTGTATTTCAAATAAAAATTGATTATATCATATAATTAAAATGATTAATTAATCAATCTAATCACTTTAATAAGAGTTAGGGTATAATTTAAGAAGGCTAGTATTACTCTTTATTATATTATGGATTTCAAGTTTCTTTGGTAGTAATTGTGGCTGTTTATAATGGATTAAGGACCTAATTGATATAAACGAATAAACTGTATCATTATGTAAGAGAATCTAAAGTATTTAGTATCCGAATGTTATATTACCCAAAAGTTCCTTCGGTGGCACATCATGCCAAATGAGGTAAGGTTACGTGGCACATGGTGAGTGTAATCTAATTTGTCACTATCTCCTTTATTATCAATTAATTTTATACCTGTTCAGTTCACGCTTTCAACGAGATTATTAGTTTTTTTTTTTTAATAAAATAATTTAGAAAATTATTTTTAAATTATCTAAATAAAGTGATAATCATGACTCGTGCGTCTCGTGATTTCGTTAATAAGAGTATTAAGGATAAAAAATTATCTAAAATTTTATTTATATAAAAAAACGCAATAATAATATTATATTACAAAATAATATTAATATATAAATTTTTATACAAACTCAAATTCATATAATATTAGTATGTTACATTAATTGTTACTTTAATTTATATAAAAAAATTTGAATCTCTAATATCATTATTAATATTTATATAAATAAATTTATACAAGTGTTAGTTTATTCTTCATTAATTATGTTACTTATTACAAATTATTGAGTTAAGTTAGATGATTAGCATGTCATTAAAAATAATGTGATATAAATAATTATAATTAAAAAAATATAATTATAATTTTTAAAATAATTATATAATTAAATTTTGAATATTTGTATTAAGTATTAAATTTTAGATATTTTAAATGAAGTAATAAATTAAAAAATTTACTTTCAATTTTTTTTTAAATATTTCACACATGAAAATTTCAGCCATTCTATGCACAACTTTGAACTCAAACGCAACCGTTAGCTGCTTGTTTATACTAATTACAAACTGTTAGGTCGAATTTTTAGAGGCCTTTAATTAATTATATTTAAATGTAAATATAAAAAATAAGTATTGCTTTCTCTCAATTTTAAAAGTAAAGTTATGAAAGATAATTAATGATGGCAACTTTTAGTCGAATTAACTTATTTTTTAAATAATATTTAACACTTCCCATTTTTATCTCATCGTAGTCAACGGCTAAGAGACCATAACATTTCAAACTCAAACTTATTCATAATTTTAAATTTTAAAATGAATAAATCATGCAAGGGTACAATAGTAGGTACAGTCCTTTAATTTTTAAAAATTTTTGTTATAATATTTAATTTTTTATTATAATTTTTAATTCTTTAACTACAATTTTAAAATTATAAAAATCAGAAAATCAATCCTAATTAATTGACCTATATTTCCTTGTGCAAAAAAAAAAAAAATACAATAATTGAGCTATATTTTATTTTGAGCTTTCCGATCAATTAAGAATTTTCAAATTTCTTGGCATGTACTTCGTAGGAGAAAAGAGATCCAAATAAAATAAGATTTCATCACCAAGCAGGAACTTTCTCGGAACTTTCCCAAGCTCTTTCCAATAATTCACATATAAGGTAATAACAATTCGGTCCTTTTATTTTTAAACAATAATAAATTAGATCATACTTTAACTATTTATAACAACTTAATCTATAACTTTAGCCATTTCTAAAATCTTTTGTATCACATAAGGCTTTGTAAGGACCAATTAAAAATTGATAAGGGATTGTGAATGTATGGTAAAATATCCTTAGCTTGCCATTTGTACTGTTTTTTTACTTAGTTTTAAAGAGATTTTGAGTTTATTTTATTTCCTTTTAAGTTTGTGGCAATGTCAATCCTCGAGGAAGGTTTTTCAGAGTTTTTTTCAACGCATTTAAGCTTAAATCTCAGTAATTGAATCAAATATGAGTGTTGCAACATTGATGAAAAAGGTATTGAAGCATTAAAAATAACTCAAAACAGAAGAAAATGTAAGAAAGGAGCCTTAGTACTTGCGGATTAATATAAAAGAAATCTTAAATTATACTAGCTTAAGACAAATCAGATGACAAGTTGAAGTTATATATGAATGGAAAGCTCAGGATGTCTAGTTTTTGAAAAATTTTATGGTTTGAAAATCCAAGATGTGTAGAGAAAAGTATTGCATTTTGAGTGACTATTGCTCAAGCTAAATGTGAGAATGAAAACCGCATGAAGCTGAAATAGAGCCGTGAGTGTCGGGGCACCCAAATAGCATGGAAAAGAACCAAAGATAAAACCTAGGCTGCCGGGGGCGCTCAAAAGAAGTGGCACAACACCCACTATGACCCATTTGTTTGATATCTTCGTTTCCAATCCGACTCGCTTGGAGCACCTACTACATAAACAGGTTTTAGGGTTCATTTTGAATGGGAGAGCAAAAGGTGTGACTTCCAAGATAGATTCTTGACATCAAAGAAGGATTTTAACAAGTTTAGAGAGAAACAAAATCAACAAAAGAAAGATTTTGTAAAACAGAGATGAAAGGAATCATTGAGTATTTCTTTTTCTCTTGAATTTAATTTTTGTCATGTATTGTTTGGGAATGATTTGTTTATTTAATATAATCATATTTTAAGCTTGATTATCTAAGAGTTTTAGTTAGTTAATATTTGTTCCTCTTATATGTATTGTATCTTTCTCATCTATGCTTAATACTTATATTAAATTGATTATTTGAGACATAATTACTAAATATACCATGGTGGGAATATCACATATTATCATGGGATAGAGATATTTATAGAATATGTACGATTTATTTTATTTCTTATTTTTAATGTATATTCGGTAGGTGCGTGTAAATTACCACAGAGATGATGACAATCCACTTATTGGAATGATTCATTATCACTTGAGATTAATGAATATAATTAGAACATAGCTAATAATACACGAAATATCATTAATTAATTGAATTATAATTAGTTTAATGAAGTCAAGTTTTTAGATGTTTAATTACCTTGAATTTGTTTAGTTTTCAATTGAGTTTTATTTTTAATTTGTGAAATTTCGTCATTTTTAATTATTTAAATAAAATTATAGTTAGAGTATTTTGATTCTTAACATGTTTTAATTTTGGAGGGAATGATATTCTTTACTCTCTCTCGTGCACACTTGGGAGGTTAAGTTGCCATCAAAAGTCTAATTTATTATTTTATCCAAATTCAAGGATTGAATTGTAATTACTCCATTTATGCGACAGTGAAACTTGTAAGAAAACAAAATATAAAACAAAAATAATTGAAGATTCATATGATATGATATGATATGATTCGTTCAAAAAGTTGTGTCAAGGGATATCCTTTTTCCTATGGGATATCCTCACTTTGGGATGGACGAACCGAAAATTGTTCCCTTTCTTTTGTTACTATAAACCGAACCAAAATGAACTGGCTTAATAGTTTATAATTTTATAATATATAATTCTTTTCTTATAAAAATGAAAAAAATTCTTAAGCAAAGATATAGTTATAATTGGTAAAATCTCTTAAAATAAAAAAATTAAATATATATATTAAGAAAAATTATTATACCAAACTTCAAATTTTTTTTTTTAATAAGACTGTTTTTTTTATATAATTTAAAATACTAATTTGTTTTAGAATTGTTTTTCTAAAAACGAATTTTTTTTAATTCATTCGACATAAAAACATGACAATAATATTACATTAATATAATTAATTAAAATGTTATAATTATTTTGAAAATAATCTATATATAATTGATATTCATTTGTTAAATCATTACACTTATACTAATAAATAGGAAAGAAAAAAGTAACAGGTGTCATTTAATCTTTTTAAATTTAAAAGTTTGGGCGAGTGTTGGGGTCGAAATTTTCTTTATTACCACCTACCACCTTAGTTCAAATAATAATAAAAAAGTAAAATTTTAATATTTCATTAGTAATAAACGATTTTGCAGTCTATTTTTATATACATACATACAAAATTTTTGGCGTTGTTTAGTGTTATTACTCGAAATCTCAAAACCGAATAATAGAATCTTCGATACAATTGGAGTAGAGGGAGGTCTAGTGACCTCGAGATAGGATTTACAGTTAAAACTTTATTAGAAAACTACTAGTTTAGGGTAAATATATTGTCAAGATTCTAACTTCAGGTGAAGTCTATTAATAATAATTAACTTGAAAATTATTCACCTCAAATCAATACTGTCTTAGAGATAAAGTTTACTAGTGACAATTGACTTAAAAATTATTCATCTCAAGTCAATATTATCTCAGGTTAAAAGCTGTTAATGATCAACTTGAAGACCTATTTCACCTCGAATTAAAAATCATCAAGACCAACCTAAGGCTTGCTATCTTGTGGTTACTTTGACACCTGACACAGAAGCGAAAGGCAGGAAAAAAAAGAAGCAAATACATGGTTATTTTTTGGAGAACAGATAGCAACGTTATATATGTATACCTATTAATCCCCAAGAGTCACATGACTATGTCTCAAGAAACAAACAGGAAGTCTATACACAATCACACACACACACACATATATATATATATATATCCTATTAATCTACTTCTTGATAATTTCACGTGGCCATTCCTAAGGGATAGACAATAATTCTATACACGTACCAAAAACATCTATGAAAATGTGAAATTTATGAGATAAAAGGATTCGAATCCTAACCTAATTTCTCTCTCTACAAAAATTTTTATATTTTGACTTCAACTTCAACTTCAAAGAGTTTTTACCGGATAATTGACCTTTTTAATTTTGATTTCTTTTCTATAATCATACACAAAGACTATGGGAGTTTGATGCCCGGAGTTCTTAAAAATTTCGTGCATCAAAATTTTTATTTTCTTGAAAATATAATAAAATAATTATAATTTTCACTATAAATTATTTTCACTTTGTTCCATTGTATGGTCACATCATTTTAAGAATAAATTTTATTAGATGCATGTTACCCGTTTTTGAAAAAAAATTATTTGAATTTCACCTCTAATTTGAAAACAAAATTATTAAATATAATTATTTTTTATATTTATATTGTGTGGAAACATAAGAAAAATAATTACATTTTTGGCTATAAATTATTTTCATTCAGCATTACATTAACCCCAAAATTGTATTTTCACATTATTTTAAAAATAAAATTTATTAAATACATATTAATTGTTTTTAAAATTTATAACAATGTTTTTAACAATAAATATTATTAAATACTTAAATAAATTTAATTATTGTTTTTTTTTTGAGATAGCAAAACATACTGAATTAAAAATCAGGATAACAAAGACCCGGGGTAGGGAATTCCACCATAATAGATTCTCTCTCATTTGACAATCATAAGTAGCTAAATTATGAGCAAGCTTATTAACACATCTCGTGCCATGAACAAAGGAAACAAAGATAACATTTGATGATAAATTCAAAATATCATAAATAAAGCCTGCACCCTCCCGGGAAGATTCATTCTGTCTATTAATTTTCGATATTGCCAGCAACAAATCAGACTCCAGAATGATAAGCTGGTTGATGTTAAAATCCACGGCAAGCTCAAGCCCCATTTTAACAGCCAGACCTCGGCTAAAAAAGAATCTTGCACATTGTCTATTTTTGAGGCAGCAGAAAAGAAAGCAAAACCAAACTAATCCCTCAGCACCACTCCAAATCCAGCATGTTTATTCCTAGAGTTGTATGAAGCATCCACATTTATCTTAAAGATTCTTGGAGGTGGGGGTAATCATAATGACTACCCCTAACTTGTGTACCAACATCCAAATCAGTGACCAACCTTTTAACTGTTTGTGTAATGATTGAAGGAGAACTACAAGTTTTGCTATGCTAGCTGCTGTTTCCGTTATCCTGGATTTGCCACAAGGTTAAAAACATAACTCCGGCTCCTGCTTTGAAACAGCTCTTGCCACGAAACGCTCCCGGAAATTCTCCCCTCGCCCAAATTATGAACAAAATCTAACACCTAAGAACACACCAAAGACGAGATAGCAACAATGAGGCAGCAATCGAAGAAAACATGTTTCCATTCCTCATTGTAATTCTCACGCACAACGCAAGCATGATCATGAATAGAAACGCCCTGATAGGCAATGCAGAAAGAGTAGGAAGGATGTTCTTTACTAACCTCCAAATGAAAACTTTCGTTTTTGGTTGGATTGTCGAAGTCAACAAATACTTCCAGGTAGCTACTCTATTTCTGTGGTGTGCATAGTAACTCTCCCAAGCATCAGCAATGCAACATAATAGGCCGATTTGACAGAGTATCTCCCAATTATTGCATCAATCCAGATAAGCTTATCTTCATGAACCATCCTACTCAGAGGGATCTGCAAATCCTAAAAACATCATCCGAAGAGAAAAATTCAGATAAAAGATCATTCTTCCCACTCCTCCTTTCCTGGTCAATTAAGAAGGCCACTTTCAAAGGTATAGGCTGAACCGCGGACTCCCAAATAGCTTTAAAGTTTGGGGCTTTATTGATCCATTTGTCCTTCCTAATATCAATTTTCATACCGTCTCCCACCCTCTATCTTAAACCTTTCAAAATGACTTTCCTACCTTCCAACAGACTCCTTCACATATAAGCGGGATTTGATCCTAGACTGGCATCTAGGAAGGTACTACTAGGGAAATACCCCCATTTAGGATCCTAAAATATAAAGAACCTTCATCTTGCACTAATCTTTGGCATTGTTTTGATAGCATAGCTAAATTAAAAGCCTCAAAGTCTTTTAAGTCCTAAGCCTCCATTTTTTGAGAAACAGAGAGAGATCACTGTAGCCAATGTAAATTCTTTCCTTATTACCATTCCTCCACCAAAACCTCGCCATAGCTATGTTCAAATTGTGCAATAGAGATTTAGGCAACAAAAAACAGTTCATAGTATACATAGGTTGTGGGAATATGGTTCTTTATCCCATATCGGTAGATTAAAATTTGGTGGTCTTATTTTTGTATTATAAAAGGAAGCCAAATATTGATTTATATGCAATCTTAAGTTATAAAAGTCTTCAATTATGTATGGCTTTTACAAAAAAGGTCTTTGGGATTTTTATCAATAAAGTCCCTTAATTTTAAATATCTTTTGTTTTGATTTGTATCTTTTGGGTAATTACATTGTGGGTTAAAAGAAGTTGTAAAGTTGTAAAATTGAAGATAGTAGATTCTCTACTGTACTCGAGGACGTAGGTATTTATACCAAACCTCGTTAAATTTTATGTTTTGTCTATTTGTCCCATTTATTTGCTTTAAATTATATTTAATTAGCTGGTAGATTATTTGTTGTTATTGTTTGGGATTTTCATACGATTGTTTAGTTAGGTAATTTTTTATTTTCGCTGTGTTAATAACAAGTAGTAGTATTTTGAGTGTCCAACAAGAAGTAGCAGACCTTGTTTGGACACAATAAGTGGTATCAGAGTCGAAGATTACACCTGATGTTTTACTAGCTATTAAATATAGTAGTGTGGAGCTTGAGTTTGATTGTGTATACTGAGCTAGTTGTATAAATGGCATCATCATCGACAAAAACTATGACTGTGACAACATAAAAATAGATGTAGAAAAATTTGATGGAAAAAATAATTTTGCCTTGTGGCAAAGTGAGATGCTGGATAGCTTGTATCAGCAAGATTTAGATATGATTTTGGATGAGGTGAAACCAGAATATATAAATGCAGAAGATTGGATGAGGTACGAGCATCAATAGTTATATTGATACATTTAATAGATTGGTTGCTGATTTATTAAATTTAGACGGGACTTTCAAAGATGAGTAGAAAGCTATGTTGTTAATTGGTTCTCTTCCGGATGAATTAGATCACCTTTGTATTACTCTTCTTCATGGAGAAGAAAAATTGGCTTTTAAAGAAGTTTTTTCAGCTTTGTCTAACTATGAGATTCGAAAGAAAGACCAGAAAGAGAACAGGGATAATCCAACCGAGGCTTTTGCAGTGAGAGGAAGAAGTCAGAGTCGTAAGAAAGAGAGAAGAGGAAGATCATTCTCAAAAGGAAGACCTGCCAAAGATGAATGTGCCTTTTATTATGAAAAAGGGCATTGGAAGAAAGATTGTCCGAAGTTACGAAAGAAAGAGAAGGGCAAAACAGTTTCTGATGCATGTATAGTAGAGCCTGAAGAGGAGCAGTTAGATTTATCTTTGGTTAGTCTATCGGCTATCTCAGGATCAGATGAGTGGATTTTGGATTTGGGTTACACTTATCATATGTGTCCATATAAAGAGTGGTTCTTTGATTTTAAAGAGCTAGATTGTGAAATTGTTTATATAGGTAATGATGACGCTTGTAAAACAGTAGGGATAGGTTCAATCCGATTGAAGAACTATGATGAGACTACTAGGGTGTTGACAGATGTTCGGTACGTGTCAAAATTAAAGAAGAATTTGATCTCTTTGGGAACCTTAGAGTCTAAAGGTTATATAGTTATAATGCGAGATGGAATTCTATAAGTTGCTTCAGGTGCTCTTATGGTAATGAAAGGCATAAGGAAGAATAATTTATATTACTATAATGGTAGTATAGTTACTGGATCTACAGCTGCTGTTTCAGAGAAGAATAAAGATTCAGATTCGATCATATTGTGACATATGCGGTTGGGACATGCGGGTGATAAAGCCTTATCAAACCTGGTGGATCGAGGTTTATTGAAAGGTGCAAAGATTGACAAATTGAATTTTTATGAGCATTGTATTTTAGGAAAACAGACAAGGGTGAAGTTTGTCACAATAATTCATAATACCAAGGATATTCTGGATTATATTCACTCTGATGTATGAGGACCTACCAAGACAGCTTCTTTGGAAGGTAGGCATTACTTTATTATTTTTGTTGATGATTTTTCTAGAAAAGTTTGGGTGTATGTGATGAGAAGAAAAGATGACGTACTTGCTGCATTTCTCAAATGAAAAAAGATGATTGAAACACAGACTAGCAAGAAGATCAAGTATCTTCGGACAGACAATGGTGGAGAGTACCGCAGTGATTTATTTATGAAGGTTTGCCAAGATGAGGGAATTATACGTCACTTCACAGTCAGAAACACACCATAGCAGAATGGGGTGGCAGAATGCATGAACTGGACTTTTTTGGAGAAAGTTCGATGTATGTTGTCTAATGCTGGATTAGGCAAAGAGTTTTGGGCTGAGGTAATTACTTATGTAGGCCATCTCATTAATTATCTACCATTAGCTGCTATTGGAGGCAAAACTCCATTAAAGGTATGGTCTAGAAAATCTGCTAATGATTATGATTCTTTACATGTTTTTGGTTGCACAGTATATTATCATGTGAAAGAATCCAAGTTAGATTCCAGAGCCAAGAAAGCAGTATTCATGGGAGTTGTGCCAGGTGTAAAAGGATACTATCTTTGGTGTCCAGGTTTGAGAAAAGTATTGTTCAGTAGGGATGTAATATTTGATGAGTCTTCTATGCTGAAGAAGACAATAGAAAATCATACAGAGGTTGGTAGTACTTCACAATAGGTGGAGCGTGTTCAACAGCAGATGGAGTTTGAGACAACGAAGATTGATCCAGTAGATTCTCCTATGATTGAGGAGAATTTTGAAGATGAAGAAGGAAGTTCTACCCAGGAGTTTTAACAACAACTAGAATCAATTGCAATAATAGGCCAAGATGTGAGATTCAGAGACCTGCTCGATTGGAAGATATGGTGGCCTATACACTTCTAGTTGTAGATTATGATGTTCCTTCTACTTACACAGAGGTAGTAAGATGTTTATAAGCTGCTCAGTGGAAGAAAGCCATGGCAGAAGAAATGCAGTCTCTTGAGAAGAATGAAACATGGGAACTAGCTCAACTACTAAAAGGAAAAAAGGCAATTGGGTCCAAATGAGTATATGCAAAGAAAGACAGATTTCCTGAGAAAGATAATGTTTGCTACAGGGCAAGATTGGTGGCCAAAGGTTATGCTCAGAGGGAAGGCATTGACTACAATGAGGTATTTTCTCCAATTGTAAAGCACACTTCCATTAGAATTTTGTTGGCCTTAGTAGCTCAGTTGAATATAAAACTAGTTTGGTTGGATGTGAAAACCGCGTTTTTACACGGTAATTTGGAAGAGGAAATCTGTATGACCCAGCCAGAGGGATTTAGGATTGTTGACAAGGAAAAATTGATTTGTAAATTAACAAAGTCACTTTATGGTTTAAAGCAATCTTTGAGGCAGTGGTATAAGCGATTTGATCAGTTTATGATGGGTCAGAGGTACAAAAGAAGCAAGTATAATCATTGTGTGTATTTTCAGGTGCTACCAGATGGTTCTTTCATTTATCTACTCTTGTATGTTGACAACATATTGATAGCTTTGAGGAATGTCATTGAGATTGAGAAATTAAAGGCTCATTTGGGATGAGAATTTGAGATGAAAGATTTGGGTGAAGCCAAAAAGATTTCGGCATGAAGATTAGCAGAGACAGAGAAAAAGGCAAGATTTGTTTAACTCAGAAGCAGTATCTGAAGAAGGTATTACAATATTTTGGTATGGTAGAGAAGTCAAAACCTATAAGTACCCACTTGCTCCTCATTTGAAGCTTAATGCAACTTTATCTCCTAGTACTAATGAAGATCGTGAGTATATGTCACGAGTGCCATATTCTAATGAGGTGGGTAGCCTGATGTATCTTATAGTGTGTACGAGACCCGACATTTCACATACAATTAGAGTTGTGAGTAGGTATATGCATAATCGTGGAAAAGAATATTGGCAAGCTGTAAAATAGATTCTACGGTATTTGTTAAAGACCATAGATGTTAGTTTGGTGTTTAAGCAGGATGATTCACTTAGTTATTGTGCTATTGGTTATGTGGATTCTGATTATACTAGTGATTTGGATAAGTAGAGATCAGTTACTGGTTATATATTCACTCTTGCGAGAGCACCAGTGAGTTAGAAATCTACCTTACAGTCTACGATTGATTTGTCCACTATAGAGGCAGAGTATATGATAATTACAGAGACTGTGAAGGAAGGCATTTGGTTACAAGGATTACTGGAAGAAGTGGGAGTTAGTCAGAAGGAGCTATGTATCTATTCTGATAGTTAGAGTGCCATTCATTTGGTGAAGAATTCAGTGTTCCATTTTCGCACCAAGTATATAGATGTCAAATATCACTTTGTGCGGGAAATTATTGAAGAAGGAAAGATATTACTTCAGAAGATTGATACTGTTGAGAATCCTGCAAATATGTTGACTAAGGTAGTGATAATGATCAAGTTCAATCATTATTTGAACTTGATTAACATCCTCAGAATTTGATTATGTTATTTGGCGCATTTAGGAGCATCGCAGAAGTTTGACAGAGATTTGATGAAGATCGAAGATTTTGATTGGAAATTGGGATAAATCGTCAAGGTGGAGATTTGTGGGAATATGGCTCTTTATCCTACATAGATAGATTAAAAATTGGTAGGCTTATTTTTGCATTATAAAAGGAAGCCAAATATTAATTTATATACAATCCCAACGTAAGTTATAAAAGTCTTTAATTATGTGTGGCTTTTACAAGAAAGGCCCTTGGATTTATATCAATAAAGCCCCTTAATTTTAAATATCTTTTGTTTTGATTTGTATCTTTTGGGTAATTATATTATAGCCCAAAAAATTGTAAAGTTACAAAATTGAAGATAGTGGATTCTCTGCGGTGCCGAGGACGTAAGTATTTATAGCGAACCTCTTTAAATTTTGTGTTTTGTCTATTTGTGCCATTTATTTGCCCTAAATTATATTTAATTAGCTAGTAGATTACTTTTTGTTATTGTTTAGGATTTTCATGAGATTGTTTAGTTAGGAAATTTTGTATTTTCGTTGTGTTAGCAACAAGTAGTAGTATTTTGAGTATCCAACAAGAAGTAGCAGACCTTGTTTGGGCACAATACAAGTAGGGCTTGTGCAACTGTTTGCATTAATACTAACTTTTTTGATTTAGAAAGCAACCTATTCTTCCTGTTGTTTACCTTAGACCACAACTTGTTTTTGATCATCCTGAATACTACAGTTTTGCATGGACCAACCACCAAAGGAAACCCTAAATATCTATCAAACTCCAAGAGTTTTTGGCCGCCCAATATATCCTTCAAAACCACTCTTTGCTGTTGATCTAGATTGATTTATTAGTATTAACTTCTTGACCCAAGACTGTCTCATACAAATTTTAACACCTCTAGCACTGTTTCACATTCACCTTTATTAGCACTAAAAAACAGAAAACTATCATTCGCAAATAAAAGATGAGTTACCTTAAGGCAATGTCGAGCCGCCTTAACACCAGAGATGACATCGACTGCTGCCTTATATAATAAACCCGACAATCCTTCAACACACAAAATGAAAAGATATAAAGGATCTCCCTGGCATAAACATCTTTTTGGAGTGAAAAGACCACATTTAACATTTCCTATGCATGCTAGTCATTTATTGCTAGGGAGGCCTTAGCAATTTGATAGACGAACATCGTATGACGAGTATAAGAATTGCTATTCCTTTGTATTAAATGGACAACATATTACACTTACTCTATTGATGCTAAGAGAGGTATATGAAGATCAAATGAGACTTAGAAATTCTAGTGAGAGGCAAAAAGAAAGTGAGTCTGAGAGTTCAAAAAGAAAAGAGGGAAAAGAGACCCAAAAAGAAAATAGCAAAGTTGATCCAATAGTGAGTAACCGTGTACGTGAGGAAAAGAAAGAGTTTTGCAAGAGAGAAAAGTGAAGAGAGAGAAAAGAGAAAAGAGAAAAGAGAAAAGAAAAGAAAGAGAGTTTTTATGCAAACGAAAAAGAATTGAGGAGTGCATATTATAATTAAAGATCACTCATTGCACTTAGGTACAAAGAGTCATTCTTATCTACTACTGACCTTGACCCTACTTTGCTTAGTGGTATTATATCTGTTTTGTAGGAATTTTTTGACATATTTCTTGAAGACATGCTTAAGGGATTACCACCTTTGAGAGGCATTGAACACTAAATTGATTTCGTATTTGAAGCTATTATTCCTAGCTAACCTGCATATAGAAATAATCCTAAAGAGACAAAAGAACTTCAAAGGCAAGTTAAAAAGAGAAACAAGCAATATGCAGCACAAGCCAATAAAGGGCATAAACGGGTGACATTTGAGCCTGATGATTGGGTATGGGTACATATGAGAAAGGAAAGGTTTCCTACTAAAAAGAAATTAAAGCTTGATCCAAGAGGAGGTGGTCATTTTCAGGTTCTTGAGAAAATCAATGACAACGCTTACAAAATTGATCTTCCTGGTGAATATAGTGTTTCTACTACTTTCAATGTTTCTTACATTTCACCTTATGATATAGGTGAAGATTTGAGGATGAATCCTTTTGAGGAAAGAGGGAATGACGTGAGTACAAATGCATATGGGAAGAATAAACGTAGAAAGAATAAGCTGGAAGATATAGTTATACCATATGGGTCTATTACTCATTCCAAGACCAAGAAACTTAAGGAGGTATTTTATGTATTCGTACAAAAGATTGTAGATCAAGAGCTAATGATATGTGCATGGGTTAAAACATGAGTTTTAACTAAAGAACCGAGGCTGATCCATCTTATTAGAACTTATAAAGATAAAATCTAGACCCAACATTAGAGTTTCTCATTAGTCATATGTTATTTGGGCTCGTCTTTATTTTATTTTGATTAGGTTAATTTGGTTTGTAGACTTATAATGACTTGACCTAATTACTATTTGAGTCTAAATCTATAAAACTTCAGGGCTTTTTTCTATTCTTTTTAGGATTAAATTTTTCTTTTAAGACTATAAATAGTCTTATAAATTTGGAAGGATATTATTATTAATTGAATGAATGACTTTTGATTTTTCTCTAAGTGAGAATTGATTAATTTCTGTGGTTTCTTTACAGATTTCCGATTGACTTATCAAATGTTAGCAATCTTTGTGGCTTCAAATTTCTTTCTATTAATATTCTAAGTTCTTGAGTACATTGTTATTCTAAGGTTTAGAATTTTGTTCTTACAAGATTAAGGGGTTTATAATTCCTGAACACTTGATTTGTGGGATTTCAAGACTAATTGATCTTGAGGTTTTTGCATCAACATTGTTTCCCATTAATCAAAATTAAAAAAGAGACACTATAGGCACATTCCTTGATTAAGGAAATCCACTTGCTATAGAACCCATAACCTCCAACACCCTTTTCAAATAACTCCATTCCACTCTATCATAGGCCTTACTAATGTCTAATTTCAAAGCTAGCTTATTTTTCCCTCCCATATGCTTATTAGCCATAGCATGTCTAGTTTCAAAGACTATAATAGCATTATCAATAATAAGTCTTTTAGGGATGAAAGCACTTTGATTAACACTGATAATGCTCAGAAGGATACACTGCAGTCTTTTAACAAGCACTTATGATATTACTTGGTAGAACACATCACATAATCTTCCAAACACATTACTTTGTCAACTCTTGAAGATCTATTCTGCAAACAGATAATTGCTTAAGGCTCTCATCCGTCAATGCACCCAAATAAATATTCTCAATCTCAGCCTTTTTCTGGATGATCTGGATTCTCAAAGAGCCAAGGTTGTGTCTGCTCCAATATGAGAGTTTTTCAGCACGTCTCTGAATTGAACCAACAAGCCCCACATCCCTTCTGCCTTAACCACATATTTTCAAACTTAAAAAACCTGGATCTCCTGTTATGCCACTTTACACGCTCCCTCACCCTAAAAGCATAGGGAGATGGTCTGAAACAGAAGAGATAAGATTGTTAATTTCTGTATAAGAAAATTTTTTGAGCCACTCTGCACAAGCTAGACCCCTGTCTAAACGTTCCAGCACTATCCCTTCATCACTACGCCTAGTCTATGTAAATTTAGGACACTTAAAAGGTGCCTGGTACAATCCACAGTCCTCTATCACTGCTCTAAAATTTGTCATCTGCCAATTTGATCTACCAGCGACACCCTTCTTTTCACCCTGTCTCAAAATTTCATTGAAATCCCCAGCAACCAACCAAGGTAAATTACAATGTGAATGCCGCCTCCTTAGCAAATCCCAAGACTCTGTCCTTTTGGAGGTCTCAGGGTGACCATAAAATCCAGAAAAACATCAAATATCATTGTAACTACTGCTACATATCCAAGCATCACTGTGGTAGAAAGAAAAAGATTGGATAGTCACCTCAACATCTTTCTGCCACAACAGAGCCAACCCCTCACTTCTATCTCTACTATCCACAGCAAAACAAAAATAAAATGTCCATCTAGCCCGTATCCAATTCATTTCAAAACTCTTTCTTTTTGTTTCAGAAAGGAAAAAAAACTGGGGATGATGTTCTTTGACCAAATTGATCATCTTATGAATAGCTCGGGGTGGTTCAAACCCTCGGTAATTCCAGCAAATGAGATCATAATGAACGGCAGGGCTGATCATTAAAATCACTCTACCTGTAACGGAAGATGCTCATGAGCACCCCTTTCAACATTTCGGATGTGCAGTATACCCTGAATATAACCACCTTCAACGTGCTTGTTAACCATAAAATGTCGCTTCGTAATAGTGCCCATTGAAATACCCAAGTCATGAGAGTCTTCAGAAGGCGTGCCTCTCTTTCTTTTCGGCGTCCAGGTAATCCCTGTAATAAAGCCGTCATCTACTGGAATTTCCACTAAAGGTTCAGTCGGAATGGGCTCATACTGATGCCAACAGCTCCATAACACTTGTCCCAGCAGTACTAATAATCTGACTGTTGGCGGAATCACTGGTGGATTCAAATTTGTCTAATATATTCCTACGAATACGGATACTTCCCCATCACGTCCTTTGAAAACCATCCCTCTATTTGCACCGCTGATTTGCCCCTGGAAACTGTGACAATGACCCCTTCCTATCGACCCTCCTGGTCTAGAAGGACTCCCCTCATCACTGGAGTCTGCATACAAAATACTAAAGGATAAATGATCCATCTTTGAAGGCGGATATACTTGAGTATGAGCTCTAAGCCAGTTACCACACTCACGATAAATCCTCCCTGTTTCTTTTTTCATGGATATAGCTAAATCGCAATCGTTTTCATTGTGATCCGATTTACCACACTCAAAACATTGATCTAGTAACTTTTCATAAGTGTCCTCCCATCAGGCAAAATAATTATATTGTGAACTATAGAGATAACGGAAGTTGTGTGATCACTTAATGACTCTAAAAAAATAAAGTAAAGAATATAATTGATAAAGTAAAATACAAACCATGAATTAAATTAGTCAAGAAATATTTTATTAATTGAAGGTTTAATAATTATGAGATTTTAAAAGTGATAAGAACTAGTTTAAGTATTTAGGATTATATATGGTTATTTATGTTTTGTATTTAAATTTTTTCATTTGTTTAAATAATTTAAACACTTAAGATATTAAATATATCTCTAGGATTTTGTTTGGAATAAACAATGAATTTTTTCCTTTGTCTTCAAAACATCCACACATCAATTGCTCTACAATGCTTTTAATGGATCTATTAAAAATCTAGAATTTGTCCATGACTTCCATAAGTCATTTAATGTTTTTCTACACTTAAAAAATCAACACACATATATGTATGAAAGAGTGGAATTTCAAAAAAATAACTTTTCAATTCTATCTTCTATTTCTCTCTTTCTTTTCTTTCTTTTCTTAAAAAATGAAGTAAAAGCTTGCAAAATTTCCATCCATAACTCCCATTTTCTTTTTATTCGTGAGCAGAAGACAGAGAAGATGAAAGCCAATTTTGAATTCAAATCCCATTCCAAATGCTTGCAAACGTGAAAGTATGAAAAACTCTTGTGATTGGTTCATTTTAAAACAAAATAAAATATTATATAATGTTTTACACATGCTTAATTCCCATTCTCTAAACTTTTGAAAATTATTTTCTTTTTTCATTAATTTTTATTAATGGATAATATCAAATATATAAATAATATATATATATATATA
>JAVXUL010135248.1:0-15351 GCA_035590515.1 Trichilia minutiflora
ATACCTGTCAAAGCCAGAGTAGTTATTAATTCATGGGCAATGGGAAGAGATCCAACTTATTGGACTGAGCCAGAGAGGTTTTTTCCTGAGAGATTTCTTGATTCTGGTGTTGATTATAAGGGAAATAATTTTGAATACATCCCATTTGGTGCTGGTAGAAGGATATGTCCTGGAATGTCTTTTGGTATAGCAAATGTCGAACTTCCATTGGCAATGCTGCTATACCATTTTGACTGGAAACTTCCCAATGGTGAAAAACATGAAGATTTGAACATGACGGAGACATTTGGTCTTGCAGTAAGAAGAAAAGATAATTTGAAAATTATTCCCAGTCCTTATCATCCTTCACCTTCTATGTAAGGAAAAAAATAATGCGGCAGTTTCAATATAGTTACGTGAAGTCAATAGCTACCTATTTACGCATTTATGAATAAATATACACATTGCTGCTATAACATTTTATGTGTTGGTAAAATGCCTTTGTTAGATGCTAGTTTAATGTTCATAAATCATGCATAATTTTGGTAGATTTCTCAATCAATTTCACTAAAAAAATAATAGAGAGACTGCAAAAAAATGAGTACTTAAAGTAGCAAATAAATAGACTAAAGATAAACAAAAAAATAATAACAATTATACAAAAAAAAATTGAAAAAGAAAACTCTCAAAAGCTTAACAATTGTATAAACAAACTCATATTTGAGCTTCATACTTTTATTTTTTCTTTATTTTATTTCAGTACATAGAAATTTCATCACCGCATTCCAACAAGTTGTTTGAAACAACTCTTTATATTAAGCAACAGCATACATTATTTCTTCCCATACAATAAAATCCTGAACAAAATCAAATCAACAAGACAGATTTCCCCCTGGAGAAACACCAAATTTGTTGCAGTAATCCGTGTAATATCCAATACGAGCCATAAGTTTATAGGGCTGCCGTCCATTGCATTCAAGAGCTCCATTAGTTCTATGAATTGTTGCACCAAAACCTTAATTTACAACTGAGTGCACGTTTGTCATCCACAACGACAAGGCAGTCTTGAAAGATATAACGGGCTCACTTGCCAACGTTTCCGGGGATTTCAGTCCGTCTAACGGATGTCTTGTCCGTCAGGTCCGTATTTTCCGTTTCTGGTGAGTTGAATCGGTCCACTTCCGTAGTAGAACATATTGAGGACACACGGATACTGTGTGTTTGATGGGTCATAGTATGCATTTGTCAATGTCTTCTACGTAGCAAAATTCTACGAGAGCAGAGTAATAGTTTGCTGGTTAAATACTAGTATTTACCTAAAACCATGAATTGTAAGTGGAGTGGTGAATTGATATAGTATTAGACAACCTTATAAAAATATTTTAGAATCTCCTAACACTAATATATAAGTAATATATGACGCAAGTAGTGAAGTGGATTTCAGAGAGCTAAGCAAATTTCGGCTGAATGAATCGCATGATTTATTCGATCGAATTTAAAGTTTGAAATTTTTAGGAAGCACGAAAATATTCATTGGAATGAATCAGAATAAGAGACTTTCCAAATAGCATCAAAGTTTTCAATCGAATGAATTAGGCCATTCATTCGATTGAATTTGGATTCAAAATCTTTTCAAGAACGCTATAAATTTCGGTGGAACAAACTATTTGATTTATTTGACCGAATGGCACTTATTTGAATGTTTTTACCCCATAATAATTTTTTTAACATTAATTTATTTGAATGTATGGTCAATTTTGTAAATTCACAAAACTTTAGGTTTTATCTATAAATAAAGGTCTTAAATATGCATTATGGATCTTTTGGGAAATTTAGGAATGATTTCAATTAATAATTTTTGGGTTTTGAATTTATAGGATTTTATACCCATTTTATCTACTCTTGGCTGATTCTAAGATCACCCAAGACCCAATCATGCATTGAATTTGTTTAACACACTTACACATTGCGTCTATTTGGTATTAGAGTAAGAATGTGTAATTTTGATCAATGGCAGACAAAACTAGAAGCAACTGTTTTGATGTTGATAAACAAGGAATACATAGCTGGTTAGGTTAGATCAGATACTTGAAAGGTATATTTCTACTAGTAAAGAAAGAATTGCTATTACAAAGAAAAACTTTCAAAATTTTTAAGAAGACTCATACACCCTCTGGGTGAGTATAAATAAGAAGTTAAAAATTACAGGTAATGGTTATCAAGAGTTTCCCTGTGATCAACTTGTTTCTAGATGGAGTCCTATCCTTCCTATGCCACCGACCTATGAAGAAGACTCAATGAATGAAGATAGTGGATATACTTAATACATGGGTAGTGGAAAAAATGTGAGAGATCATGCCTTTGGTGGCTATGATGAAAAATTTCCAGACAACCACAGAACTAATTTGGAGTTAGAAGAACTTCATCTAAAGATAACCCTTCCAATTTTTTATGGTGGTTTTGATGTAGAAGAACTTTTTAATTGGTTGTTGGAAGTCAAAATTTTCTTTGAATATTTGGAGATTCTTGAGGAGACTGAAGTCAGATTAGTGGCTTATACATTTAAAGGAAGAGCATTCATTTGGTGGGATAGAGTATAAGAAAGTAGCAGGAGAGAGAGTAAAGCACCCATACATATTTAATACAGATTGCAAAAGATATTACGAATTAAATTCTTGCTACTCGACTATTAACAAAATTTATTTATTTAGTATCAAAGACGTAGTCAAGGATAGAAATCAATGCATGAATACACCATTTAGTTTATGAGAAGGGCTACGATACCAAACTAGACCTAGATTTGAAGAACTAGGGCAAGGAAAGCCAAATTAATATCCATTTACCTCGAACCCATCCACATTAGAATTGTAACAACTTCTAAACCATCTAACTTATGTATATCTAGGTAATTCTGAGACACTCTCAGTGAACATCTCATCCATCTTTACCACTATAGAAGAGGAAAAACTATTACAAGTCCTTAGGGAACACTAAATAGTAATTTCTTAGGCCGTAGTTGACATTAAAGAGATTAGTCCTTCTTTGTGTATGCATAGGATTTTAATAGAAGAAAATCATAAGTCAAGTGTAGAACACCAAAGCAGACTCAATCTTAACATGAAAGAGGTAGTGAAAGCTAAGGTTTTGAAACTTTTAGATGTAGGCATCATTTATCCTATTTTTGAGAATCCTTGGGTTAGTTCAATTTAAGTAGTACCTAAGAAAGAAGGGATGACAGTCATTTCAAATGAAAAGAATGAGTTGATACCTATTAAGATTGTGACCGGTTGAAGAGTGTGTATAGATTATAAGAAACTGAATATAGCCATTAGAAAGAACCATTTTTCCTTACCTTTTATTGATTAAATGCTTGAGAGATTAGCAGGTTATGTATATTATTATTTTTTAGATGGATATCTAGGATATAATCAAATCTTAATTGCTTCAGAAAATCAGAAAAAGATGACTTTCACGTGCCTTTATGGCACTATTGTATATAAACGGATGCCATTTAAACTTTGCAACATGCTCGATACATTTCAGCGATATATGATGGCAATTTTCTATGACATGGTTGAGCACATTATCGAGGTAGTTATGGATGATTTTTCTATCTTTGGTATATCTTTTGATATTTGCTTGTCAAATTTGAAACATATACTTCAAAGATACGGAGAAACAAATCTGGTACATAATTTAAAGAAACACCATTTTATGGTAATAGAGGGTATAGTTTTAGAGCACAAGATATCACACAAAGGCATTGAAATGGACAATGCAAAAATTGAGGTAAAATAAAAGCTACCACCATCGATGTTATTGAGAGTTGTATAGAGTTTTTTTGGTTGTGCATTATTTTATAGATGATTTCGTAACTTTTCTCAAATTACTAAACTATTTTGTGCTTTATTGGTTAAAAATAACTCATTTGATTTTAATGTTGAGTGTTTAGTAGCTTTTGAAAAGTTGAAATAGGAATTAACATACACACTAATTGTAACTGCACTTGATTAGCCTTCTATTTGAAGTGATGTGTGATGCAAGCGATTTTACAGTAGGAGCAATTCAAGGACCAAGAAAGGAAAAACAGTTGCATGTGGTATAATATGCAAGCAAATTGTTAGATAAAGCACAAAGTAATTATGCAACAATTAAAAAATAATTGTTAGATGTCATTTTTGCATTTTATAAATTTTGTTTATATCTTGTAGGTTCCAAGGTGATTGTCCATATTGATCACGTGGCTATTCACTATTTGTTAGACATAAAAGATGCCAAGCCGAGACTAATTCATTAGATTCTCTTATTGTAAGAATTTGATTTGGAAATCTAAGATAAAAAAAGAATAGAAGACTTGGTAGTGGTTCATCTGTCACGACTTGAGTAAAGGAAAAATAAGAATTAACTACCTATTGAGGACCCATTTTTGAATGAGAGATTATAGATAGTAAATAATGTTGTAGTACCTTGGTATGCAGACTTCGTGAATTACTTGCTATCCAACATTATTCCACAAGATTTATCATTTCACTAGAGGAAAAAAAATTCTTTTTGATGTGAAGCACTACATATGAGAGGATCCGTTATTATTCAAGTATTGTACTGATGGAGTAGTTCGAAGATGCGGGCCTGAAGTGCAAATGATAGACATCTTAAGATATTATCATTCACTCCTATGTGAGGGCCACTATGGACCTGACAAAATAGTGACCAAAGTTTTATAGTCTAGATTTATATGGCCTATATTATTCAAAGATGCCAGGAGTTTTGTGCAGAGTTATATAGGTGCTAGTAAGTTAGAAATATTAGAAAGTGCCAAAAGATGCCAAAGCAAAGGATCATATAAGTGAAGTTATTTGATGTGTAGGATTTGGACTTTATAGGACCTTTTTCACCATCACGAGGTAATATCTACATATTAGTTATTATGGATTATGTGTTCAAATTTAAGGCAACTGCATTATCTAACAACACAACAAAAATAGTGGTTCAGTTTGTTAAGAGACATATTTTTTCTAGGTTTGAGATTTCACGAGTTATTATTACGGATAATAAGGTTCATTTTAACAATAGCTAATTTTGAACTATTTGGGGGAAAAATATAGGGGTGACACGTGGATACCCTGTAAGCAAGGCACATGTAGGTGGCCAGGGGTAATTTTATGAAGCTTCGTTTCAGATACACCTGGCCCCAAGTATCTCCCTACTCAGGGAATACACGGTCCCGAGCAAATTTCGTTTCGGGTATCTCCCTGCTCAGGGAATACACGGTCCCAGGCGAATTCCGCCCCAGGAATCCCTCTTCTCAAGAATTTCATGGCCCTAGTGATTTTCGTCCCAAGTAATCAACATCCCAGAAGAGTTAATGGCGCATCAGGTTTCTCACCGTCTCAGGCGTCGCCAAGACTGAAGCTTCTTCTCAATCATGGCGCGGTTATCCGAAACCCGCCTTAGGCATCCGATAGCATCAACTGAGATAAGTCACCTCCCCAGAGACTCAGATAACTTCTCAAAGGAATTTACAAGTGATCCCTGATCAAGGCGGGAATTCCTACTCTGAGTATTAACAGATATGTGTCCCCTCCTCCAGTTCAAAAATGGGAATGGTTGCTAACAATTGGCCCCTTAAATGCACCCGTCCCATCCTCTAACCATTTTTTCAGATGATGGCACAGTGTCAGGCCCATAATCCTGCAGATGTGTCAGCATCATTAATGAAATTTGATTGCATAGTACACCATGTCAGACATCACATCCTTTTCATTCTTCGATGCTAAGCCACTGATCAGGGGAGAGGCACTATATAAGGTAACCTTCTTCAACAGAGAAAGGGATATTAACTTTTTGGCTCTCTCAACTTTTGGGACTCTCTCTCTCAAATTTTGGATTTTTGGTTGGAATCTCACTGAAAGTTTGCACTTCGATTACACACTGACAGAATCGAAGACAGAAAAAGGGAGCCTAATTCTCATCATTTCCAACCATTTTCAGTTGGTAGCCTTTTGGTACAAATTCTACACACTTTTCCCCTATTTTAAGCTATTTCTGATTTTTCTTTCTGTTGTGTTCGTCAGAAGTCCCTTCCTTTTTTCTCCACATCATTTTTGATTTAGGCATCAGAGTTTTTTCACCGGGAACCCCTCCTAGCTTCACTCTATAGGTGTTTGTTGTTTTTGCAGGCTTAGGAGATGGAGCCTCATTGGAAACAGCCATACTTTCCATCACTCTCTGATGGAAAAATCTCTGTTCGACAATAGCCACATCGCCCTCACACTTCACCAATTGAGTCATTTCTCGTTGGCCATGAGGAGGGTCCACAGACAGTTCTCGCATCAACAGCTGGCATCGTCTATAGGAATCAAACAAAAAGCCATCGAAGCATTGTGCGTGAAGGAAGAAAAGAGGAAGGACTATTTTTCTGAAGTTTTCTGAGAAAACTTTTCAGCAGTTTTTTCCTTAGACAAATTCAGAGATAGTAGAAAGAAGACAAGCAGAGGAAGGTTCTAGCACTAGTAAAAGTACTGTCTGTACAGGAGGCGGACACGTAGACAGGCTTCTGGCCAACAGGACTGAAGCGTTGGAGAGGGAGCTATTAGAAGTTAGGAGGCAGATGGCCAGGAACGATTAGATGTTGTAAGCACCCGTTTTATACAGCATTCTCTTTACATATTCTTCCATTCCTTTCGCCTGACCGCTGCTATTGCTTCCTTCTTCTGGGCATACTTCTCATTCAGGTAACACCTCATATCTGAGGAAGTAAGGCTGGGCTCAATTCTCGATTGACTCATCCTTTTGAAATCTCCGTCACTAATATTTCTTCGATGTGCACACTCTTCATAGATCTTGAAGGGGGTGTTAATCCCCTGAGACACACGAAATTCCTCCAACCACTTAGTCACCTTGGCCTTCCCTTTCTGACCGGGTGTTAATCTCTGCTTAGGCACGTGGCCATACATCTCTCTGGCTCCTCGAACTCTCTCTACACGATCGCTTCGGGGAATTTGACTTTCTTGCCCTTCAGGAACAAGAGGCGTAGTAAACCCTGATTGGGTAAGGTATGTTGAAGGCCTATCTGTCCCAGGTATCATAAGCCCTTAGGCCCAATTAGGCGTCCTTTGAGATTAAGTCCTGGTTCGTGTTAAGGTGTAGTAAACCTTGATCGGGTAAGGTATATTAAAGGCCTATCCGTCCCAGGTATCATAAACCCTTAGTCCCAATCAGGCATCCTTTGTGATTAAGTACTGGTTCGTACTAAGGTGTAGTAAACCCTGGTCAGATATGGTATGTTGAAGACCTATTCACCCCAGGTATCATAAGCTCTTAGTCCCAATCAGGCATCCTGTATGACTAAGTCCTGGTTCGTACTAAGGCATAGTAAACCCTGGCTGGATCAGGTATATTGAAGACCTTCAAAGATGTCCACCAATGCCCCCTCCCCTATATTGAAAGGACTCCTGACCCCTAAGAATCTACAATCATTTTATAAAGGAAAAAATGAAAGAGGAAACTTGCACAGTTTAGAATTTCAATGTGTATCTCTTTATTAAAAATAAAAATGTACATGTATCACCCATACATACAACAAGGAAGAGAAGATACAAGATACAGTGGGGTCGGGGAAATTTATAAAATCTTACAAAAAATATTCTAAGTCCTAAAAATATACTAGAGAGTCCCCTCTCTTTACTCTAGTAAAATTGCCACCTGGTCTTCGATCTGGGGTGTAAGGGCAACATCTCCATTTTCTTGGCCTTAGGTGGGGGTAGGGACAACTTCTTCTTGATTTTCCTAGGGAGTGGCGGCCTCTTTCTCCTCATTAGTTAGATCTCCTTCTTTGACAGCCTCTGTTTTCTCCTGGGCTGAAGTCTCAGGGAACCCTTCTGCAATAACTGTCCTTGAGGATCCCGGGATGTCTCGGCCTAGTTGATCGAAGAGCCACCTCAGATCTAATTGTGGGTACTCTTGGAGAAAAAGACGGCTGGTTAGGTCAATGCCCACATTTACTCCTTCATCATGCTGGGCCTCGAATTAGGAGGGCACTGTCCGTAGCTCTTGAGGTTGCTTATCGATGCAGTGCTGCAAGGTTTTGTTCATTTCCTTCAGGGACTTGCACTCTTCCCGGGCACCCTCGAGCCTCCCTTCCATTTTCTTATAATGGATGACGATCTTGGAGTTTTGTTCTTTCAGCTCGACGTTTTCATCTCTCATAGCCCGACAGATGTTGTTCATTTTCTTGAATCGACCTTCGATTGTCTGCCTGGCTTTCTCAGCTTCTGCCTTCTCTTTCTCCAGTACTGGGACCCAGGCCTCAACTTTAAACAACCTTTCTTTGTAGGCCTGCTCCTCCTAGACCCATTAAAATTTCTCCGAGAGAAGCTGAGAGTTCTCCTCCTCAAGGCCAGTGATCTTGGCCATCAACTCCTACCTTTCCTTGGAGGCACTCTCCTGGGCTAAAAATGGGGCTTCCTGAGCTTTCTTCTCCAGTTTTTTCACTGTGTCAAAAGCCCTTTGCCTAACCTGGATAGCATCTTGCAAGTCTCCAATGAACATGTCTAAGATGAAGGCACTCTGCATAAGAAAGACATTGGTCAGACACTCGGATTTTGAAGCGAGGATAATATTCATCCGATGGGCATGAAAGCTCATGGATTCGAGTGCTTCATCAGGGGACATATTTTTGATCTCTCTACTTTCCTCGGGAGAAACCACTTCCCTGCCCCGATTCAACAGAGAAAGTAGATGCCCAAAAGTTTTCCTCTTGTCTTCAAGGAAATCTTCCTTCTCCATGGCATTCGAATCCCCTGTCGCCTCAGTTCTCGGGGGAAAGGGGTCATCAATTTTAAAGAGAGACGAGTTCTCCTACCCTTGCTCCCAAACTTTACATACCCCGATCTCCTGGGTTTCCCTAGGGCCAACTGACCTTCCTGTATCCTACCTGGGTGGCTGCAACGCTATCCTCAACCACCGGGATAGTTTTGGGCACAAGGTCTATAGGGCGAGGAAGAGAAACAATTTTCTTCCCCTTCTTCCTTGCTTTTTCCTGACCTTCCTCCAAGGGCCTCTTGCCTTTGTCTTTTACCTGGGACAAGCCAGTCTTAGAGGAGCACTTCTCTGACTCATCCCTGGGCAGCTCCTTGAAGGAGATACCCTTCTGTTTGGGGGCTTCCATCTTTTTGCCCCCCTTCTCAGGGGTCCTCTTGGCATTGCCCTTCATGGTCCCCTTACCCTTATCAATCGGGGTCTTCTATTTGGGGTCAATTGGCTCCATCCCCTTTGAACCCTACCTTGAAAGTAGCCTTAGCAAAGATCAGAACACATTGACTGTTTTCTATTTTCTATCTGCTACAGTACTCTTCGTACCTATAGTTGCGTAAAGATAGGTAAAGAAATCAAAGAAATTCAGGAAAGGGAGGAAATTTATCGGATTACACACATCAAAATAAGCACTAAGGGTTTTCTACCTTTGTTCATATGAGTTTTGATTTTTGTCAATTCATTTCTGGTCGCCGCTTTCAGTACCAGCCCCAATTTTACCTGAGCATCTGTGCTCAGAAGAGTTTTGACGTCATAGGAAACCAGAGACTCCACTTTGTTGACCATGTCAATTGAAATCCTTGATTGTTCCCTGCTGATTTCTGCACAAAAAGAGATCAGTTATAATTCTTTCTTTCTTTCTTTCGATAAGCAATAATTTTTGGATTTTTCAGCATGTTATATCTGGCTCCCAGAAAGTTGTATGAATGGCCTCTTGAAGAGATCCCGCCCAGTTATCATTGACCATAAATCAACAGTCCTTCTAGTCTTTGTTATAGGAAGCACTCCCCTTTAACTTTGGTTGGAATCCTAGGCGGATTTGAAGATAGTACCACCCCGGATATTGGTTGGTATTTTTCTTGAGAGTGTAGAAATACATCACCTCATCCAGGGTGGGGGCAGGGGACTTCGCTTCAGCCTTCAACATAAACAGGCCCTCCAAGACCCTCCAACTGTTCAGGGTCAGTTGGTAGGGGGGAATGCCGAAAGCCTCAAACATCCGCGTAAAGTATGGCTAGAAGGGGAACTGGACCCCCACCAATAGGTGCTCCTCATTAAAAGCAACCTCCCCTGATCCTGGGGCACTCAGGATTTCTTCTGCTCTGGGGACCCTGATCTGAATGCCATTAGAAATATCATATATTTGGCAATAAGTCTCCAAGTTTGCCTCAGTGATGGTCGAGGGGAACCAATCTGCTTCATTGGGTCCCCTGGACCAAACTTGCCTGGTGGTGTTCCTCCTATCCTCCCCCCTCTCGTGGGTAGGGATTGCAGTATGGGTAGACTCCTTCAAGGGAGCAGTATCTCTTGAGCTTTTTTCATTGGCCATCTCTTGTGAAGAGTTTTTAGCAAAGAGGTTTTGAAAGCAGAAAAAATCCAAAAAAATAAAAATTTTGCGAAAGTGACAGGAGAAAGCGGGGGTATTTATAGGAGGAGAGGAATAATCCCAGTCGTAGATCTAAATAGAAAGGGAGTTGCCATATGTCCAGGACTATAAATGCCCCCACAAGGAACAAGAAATCATCATATCCCCCTAATAGTGCTTCAACACGTGACTCATCCCCAGCCAAGCATTCAAAAACTGTTCAGTATTCGAGGAGCCGCCTTCTCAGAGACAATTGTTAATAGGTATGACGCGACTTTTAACAGTGATAATTAATGAAAACAGAATGGAGACCCAGGTAGGACACGCATCAGCAGTGTAACAGCTCTGTTAGAAGAAAGAAAAGGGATCTCAGGGACCGTGAAGCTTCCATGACACGATAACCGTCTCAGGGACTATAAAGTTTCTATGCCACACCAACGTCCTCAGTGATTGATCACTCCATCAGACAATTGGACTCACCTGAGACGGTATTTCTTCCCTGTGATGGATCATCTTAGGCATAATTTTTTGGCGCAAGCCTTACTGGTCTCACACCAGAAACTGGGAGATTGGATGTTTGGGAAAAAAATATAGGGGTGACACGAGGATGCCCTGTTAGCAAGGCACATGCAAGTGGGTAGGGTAATCTTATGCAACTCCGTCTCAGATACACCTTGCCCCAAGTATCTCCCTGCTCAGGGAATACATGGTCCCGGGCAAATTCTGCCCTAGGAATCCATCTTCTCAGGGATTCCATGGCCCTAGTGATTTTCGTCCTAGGTAATCAGCATTCCAGGAGAATTAATGGCGCCTCAGGATTCTCACTGTCTCAGGAGCCGCCAAGACTGAAACTTCTTCTCAGGCATGGCCTAATCATCCACAGCTCGTCTCAGGCATCCGATAGTATCAACTGAGATAAGTCGCCTCCCCAGAGACCAGGATAGCTTCTCAGAGGAATTTGCAAGCAATCTCTGGTCAAGGCAGGAATTCCTACTGAGTATCAACAGACATGTGCCCCCTCCTCCAGCTCAAAAATAGGGATGGTTGCTGATAGTTGGCCCCTTAAATGCACCCGTCCCATCTTCTAACCATTTTTTCAGATAATGGAACCGTGTCAAGCCCATACTCCTGTAGATGTATCAGCGTTATTAATGAAATTTGACTGCATACTGTCCCATGTCAGACATCACATCCTTCCCATTCTCCGATGTCAAGCCACTGTTTAGGGGGGAGACACTATATAAGGCAACCTTTTTCAACAGAGAAGGGATCTTGACTTTTTGGCTCTCTCAACTTTTGGGACTCTCTCTCTCGGATTTTGAATTTTCGACTGTAATCTCATCGAAAGTTTGTACTTCGATTACACACTAACAGAATCAAAGAGAGAAAAAGGTAGCCCAATTCTGATCGTTTTCAACCATTTTTGTTTGGTAACCTTTTGGTATAAATTCTACACACTTTTCCCCCATTTCAAATCATTTTCGATTTTCTTTCTGTTATGTTCACTGGAAGTCCTTTTCTTTTTTCTCTACATCATTTCTGACTTAGGCATAGAAGTTTTTCCGTCGAAAACCCCTGATGACTTCACTCCATAGGTGTTTGTTGTCTTTGCAGGTTTAGGAGGTGGAGCCTCGTCGGAAACAGCCACACTTTTTGTCGCTCTCCGGTAGAAAAATCTCCATTCAACAACCACCACATTGCCCTCACACCTCACCAATTGAGTCATTCCTCGTTGTCCGTGAGGAGGGTCCATAGACAATTCTCACACCAACAGAACCCTTTTAAAAAAATATGGATGTTGATAGAAATCGGGAACCATATATTACCTCCAAATGAGTGGGCAAGCTAAAATTTCTAACTGGGAGATCAAGCTTATATTGAAAAAGACAGTTGATTCATCGAGGAAATATTGGGCTATTAAACTTGATGATGCACTTTCGTTATATAGGATAGCTTTTAAGACTCTATTAGGCATGTCACCATATCATTAGTTTGTGAAAAAAACGTGCCACCTTTCGGTTGAACTAGAACACCAAGCTTATTCGGTTATTAAGAACCTAAATTCTTACAACTAGACGAGCTTGAGAAAATTAGGAGAGAGTCCTATGAAAATGTACGCAGCTACAAGAAATGTACCGAGGTGTGATACAATTCTTACAACTAAACATATTGTATGACGAGAGTTCAAAAAAGGGCAAAAGGTGTTATTGTTCAATTCTTGCTTGAAATTATTTCTTGAAAAATTAAAATCTCGATGGTTTAGGCCATTTATAGTTATGCAAGTATATTTTACAAGGTCCGTTGAGTGGTACACCCCCATTGTGTAACCGACAGGAGGTAAGAATTCCTCATCCTCCTTAACCTCCTAACGACATTAAATGAGAACGTGACTGTAATCACCTCTTATTTATAGATTCAATGCTCAATATATCATATGAATGACATAAATGAACTCCATCCATTTCAATTCTAAAAAGGGCTCTGTGCCCAACATATACATATATGTACCAAAAGTAATGAAACTATATAGCATATCTACATATACAATCCATCAAGGATTTACATATCAGTATATCTATAACACATAAGAGGGCTTTAAAGCCCGAAAATCATCTATAATGCAAAATAAACCCAATCTCTTAATGAATGCATATCGGTATCTGATCTATTAGCTGCCCTTATAGACATATACTATAAAAAAAGAAACCTGCAAAACTGGAGGAAAAGGAGGGGTAAGTCTGGGGAAGATTTAGTCAGTGGAGAAAAATACCAATAAAATCATAAAGAAAAATAATTTAATACATTTATAGATCTTATAAAGTTACTAATCTGGTAAGATATGCATATGTCGCAAAAATACTATCATATACAAGGATATAACATGTAATCAAGTATCACGCACAAATCTTCTTTAGCTGGTCTATGTCCAGAGCGATGCACTTGATCGGATAGAGGGATAATCCATACCTAAGGCTGTGCACTTGACTAGGTAGAGAGACAACCCTAACTAGTTCCATGGATCAAATCTGTAGCACACGCACACGCACACGCATGCAACCATACATATATAGATATTTCTATAAATCATATATTAAAAGTATATAACACAACCATAATGGCCTCCTCCTGGCCTTTACCCAAGTCAACATGTCAATACTTCTGATCTTTATCTATCATACAAAATGCATCAATCACAAATATCATTTCATGCATAATCATAGCACATATACATATATAGTGTACATTATACATAACAAACTCATATCCATCAACAATTTGGTCTTCTCCTGGCCTTAATACCATATAACCCTTCAACGCTTCCATCAATTTCTCACATATCTCATATCCATAAGCATAGAAATTATTATGAAATGATATGAAAACATGAACAAAAATATAATTAGTCTATTCATAACTCATGAAATTCATAATGAATATTATTTTTGCAATACTTTTTTAAATTGTGCACTCTCATAATCATTAAAAAAAATAATGACACATAAAAAAAATGAGGGGTTTTGGACTGAATTTCTTCAGGACTTCTACTGAAAATTAAAATGTATAATCCTAATTAATTTAGGATTAGTCTAGGATTCTCAACAGTCTATATAAACACTTTTTTTTTCTTCGTATTTTAGAATTTTTTTGCTAAATGTGGAGACCTAAAGCTCTAAAGAATTATAACTTAACAGAAATCAAGCATGTAGAGTTTTTCTTTTTCTTTTTTTTTTCATTATTTTGATTTTAAACTTTTATTTATTAATTTAGTTTTTATTATATCTAGAAGTCGCTAAATCTTTTGTTAGGGTTAAGATTGTAATCTATCTAGGGATTATTTTATAATATTTTGAATGATGGATTAATAGATTTAATTTTTTTGATTTTTTTTCATTAATTATTGTTTTTATTCTTGATCACCAAGATTTATTTTTTTTGGATTAATTGTGTAACATTCCGCATTTATTTGGGAGTATCACGGTAAGTTAAGTAGTTAAAGCAATGTTTTGTCGCACATAAGGTTTAGGGGCATTTTAGTCATTTTACTAAAAAGGTCATTTTTGTTCTTTTATAAAATATCCGTTCGGGTATTAAATTTACTCATTATTATCATATTAATGTTTAGTAATGGAATAAAGTTCATGTAATGAAAATTGGAAGAGTTTAGAGGGACTTTCGTTGAGGCATCATCTGCGCACTTGAGGTTCCGAGCAAAATTTTTGTTGATCCAAAAATCCGATTGATGCGCGATTTGTTTCTACTGAAAGAGGAAAGAATAAGGATTTCATAGAAATAAATTTCATGGAAATTGGATCTCAAATGAGTGAGAATCAAAGCCTTATTGCAATCTATTAGGCATAAAAAGACAGAATAGGAGATGGACAAAGGCTAAATTAGTCATTTCCTCCCCCATATAATTGGATTTAAGTGCACAGCTTCCTCATTTGCTTCATTTTCTTCTCCTCCCATCAGCCCCTGATTTTGTTTTTTTCTTTAGGTTTTCTCCACATTTTTTCCATTTTACTCATTTTTCTACCGATTAAAACACGATTTTTTACTGTTAATCAAGAGTCCTCAACACGAGCTACACTCTACAACTTTTATTTTGCTGATTTGGTCAAAGAATAGCTCAAGAGCATCATTTGGGTACTATTCACATACTATTTATATTTGGACTATTTTTGCATTTACTCGAAATTAAGACGATTACGAGCTAAATTAGCCTTTGTGTAAGCCTTCCAGCTTTGTTATGATGTTATTTTTATGGTTTAAAGAATGATATGAAATTAGGTTATATATCCATCGCGAGTGTTCTTAGATGATATGTTTCTGCGTTATGATTGCGAGTCTTAAGTTTTTAGTGCGCATAATAGATTATGGTAGCCACGAACTTAGATTATACGTTATGAGAATTCGTGCGTAGGAGGAGATGGATGGGTAGTATCATATTAGAGTTAGCGATTTAATTTAGTGAT